>JAYMFT010394321.1:0-19438 GCA_038088735.1 Panulirus argus
CTTCTATTGCGAAAACCGTGTTGGTTGTCCGATATAATTTTGTGATCCTCTAGAAAAGTGACAATTTTATCTCGTATATTTTTTCCATCATTTTACATAACACTGGCGTAAGGCTAATTGGGCGGTAGTTCAAGGCACACTTTTTGTCTCCTTTTATATATATATATAGGAGTAGCATTTGCTAGTTTCCAGTCAGTTGGCACCTGACCATCCCATAGAGATTTGTTAAATATTTTGTATATTGGGTATATCAGCTGTCTCCTGATCGCTTTTAAAAATCTTGGAGCCAAGTTATCTGGGCCTTTGGATTTGTTAGGATTTAGTTGATCCATCCGTAGATAAACTAAGTGATTATTTCCAGTCGGATGGTTATCCTTATCTAGGTAGTAATGAATATCCTCAATAATATCAGCAGGTAACTTTATTACATAACAATAGGTTTTCTGTTACATGAACTCTTCTCTCTCTCTCTCTCTCTCTCTCTCTCTCTCTCACACACACACACACACGAGGGAGGTCAGATCGAATACCCTTCCCCACCCTATCAGACAGCGACGACAGGGTGGGTCATGGGGGCTCGTCACGCCACGGACTGAAAATAGCCGGTCACCAAATCACGCCGCCAGTTTCGTGCAGAAATCACTCGAAGCAAATGAATGGACTTTACATGAATATAAGATCCATCCGAAACAAAATAAATAAATTACATTATTTGGGAAACAGTGAACACGTTAATATCACTGTTTACCAGAAACACTACTGAACACAAAATACAACGATCTGATTAGCGAGTACAATCTACCAGACTACATATATTTGTAAGGGATAGAGACAGTCTTCAGATTAACACAAAATCTTCCAAACTTACATAAACGTTGTTTTGGGTCGTACATGACATTATCATGTACGAGTTTTCAGCGAGTAATACAGGATAAAGACTCGATCATTCTTGGGGATTACAATCTTCTGCAAATCAACCAACGAACTATCTCAGGTGTACAGAGTGAATCTGCCAGACTTATTAACTTTGCCAAGCACAATTTTCTCTACCAAAACGTCACCGAGCCGACGAGGGAAGCTAATACCCTTGAATTAGTTCTTACATCCCAGGAGTTCTTTGTAACTAATACCCGTGTTGGAGAACTTGTGGCCATACATACATGGTTAGGTTCGACGTAAATATCAAAACCGACTCCCATAAACTAGTATTATTACTTTAATTTTAAAAAGGCAGATCTTAATGGGTTGTGCGGTGCATTAAGGAATTTCACTCTTGTCGGGTCATGCTCAGAGGAATTATGGGCCAGTTTTTGCTTCAGATTATGCACCATCAAGTAACATTCATTCCCATGCACGACAGAAACAATACAACCAACAACGAGCCTGAATGGTGCTCCAAAGATATTGCAATAGCTATACGGCGCAGAAATAAATGCTCCGAGCTCAAAAAACTGAGTGACCCAAATATTGCAATGCAATATAACACAATCAGAAAACACGTGAAGGTTCTTATCAAACAACCCAAGAGAGAATACGAAGTGAGTATTGCAAGAGATAGAAGATAGAAGTAGAGATCCTAAAAGATTTTATAGATATATCAGTAATAAGAATCGTATGTGTAGGATAGGACCCTTAGTAAACGATGATGGGGAACTCAATTTGGACGATGAAAACATAGCAACAGCCTTGAGTAAGTTTTTAGTTCTGTTTTTACGCTAGAAAGCATCGAAACGAATTTTGAGACAGTGATAAATAGCACTCATACTATACCAGAATTTACCGTCACAGTTAGAGAAGAACCAACACAGATAGATAAGTTGAAGACTAATAAAAGCCCAGGTCCTGATCGTTTCCATCCACAAGTAATTGAAAACGTCAAAACGAAATTGCCGGACCGTTTGCCTATATTTTCAATAAATCTCTTCAGGATGGAATGGTCTCTCAGGACTGGATACTGGCAGACGTCATTCCTATATACAAAAAGAGAAATCAAGAAATGTCTGGCAGTTGCCGCCCTTTTAACCTTACATCATTTATACGAATGTAAACTTCTGGAGCCGGTTATTAGAGGTGGAATCGTAGCCTACCTGGAACAACACAGCCTGATCAATAATACATGTTATGATTTTAGAAGGCGCAGATCATGCGTTATAAACTTCCTTGAATTTTATCATAGATCATTCAGCACACAAGACAAATTAAAGCAGTTGATATATATCTGGATTTCCAAAAAGTATTCGACAAAGTCCCCTTGTTAAATTGCTATATAAAGTCCAGGCCTTGGGATTACTGATTGCATAGGGAAGTGGACAGAAGCCTGGTTACGTGATAGGAAGCAAAGAGCTGTAATGAATGGTTAATCATTACCTTGGTCACCAGTTACAAGTGGGGTCCCACAGGGATCCGAACTTGGGCCTATGCTTTTCATCATTCATATTAATGATAATGACGTAGGGCTAAATAACTTAGTGTCCAGATTTGCAGATGACAAAAAGATCAGCAGTGCCATATTAACTGGAGAAGATAAGCTGTGATTACAAGAGGATCTAGATAAAATCACTGAATGTTCTAGAAGATAGCAAAATGCCATTCAACGTCAACAAATGTCAGCTGTTACAAGTCGGAAATTTTAACAAAATGTTCGATCATGAACTGATGGGCCACAAGATAGAGGACACCCCTAGTGTGAGATATCTAAGGGTCACTGCCTACAACAACTTTAAAGTCTCCCAGCATTGTAATGAAGCTGTCAGGAAAGCAAATAGCAAGGATGTGATATTGCCACCATCACTGAATCTAGTTAGACCACACCTCGAATATGCAGAATAGTTTCTGGGTCTCTCACTTAAGCAAGGATGTTCTTAAATTGGATGCAGTCCAGCGACAAGCAACTAATTTGACTCCTTCCTTGCGTAACAAACCGTATGAGGGGAGACTGTGAGAGTCAAACTTGTTCTCCACAAGCAAGAGACGCCTCCGGAGCAAATCAATAGAATGTCTTAAAATACTGTATGCATTCAACAACGTCAATATCAAAAATTTCTTTACAGTAGCGCAGCATTACCACCGAGAGAAAATGGACTGTAACTTAAGAGGTCACCGAGTTACTCTGGACGGTACGAAATATTTCTTTACCAACGACATTATTGATGCGTGAAGCAAGCCTCCAGAAAATGCTGTTCAGAACAACACGCTTACTATCTTGAAAAGTAGGCTTGATCATCACTTATAACTCTCCAATATTGAACGATTCATTTAATTAGTCATCATAATGCATGCTACCTTCCCAACCACTAATCTCTCCCTGGCCATGGTGCAGTAACATACCAACATTGATTAACCTATGTCACCCGCTTTGAGAGAGTAAATAAGATTCATTGTATCATTCTTTAGCATCAGGAATAATATAGGCATGGTAAGTCAAGAGGCTGGAGCTCAAGTTTATCCTTACTATTGCCTTTATAACAAAAAATGAAGGGATGCATGTCGCTGGTGTTGGGATGCATGACAGATTCATCTTTATTCTACATTATGACTTTCCTATAAAGATTTCCTTCAGACATATTAATCCTGCAAGGCATTATATTCTACCTGTTTTCCGTCCGCTTGTTGCCGGAAGGAGCGGAGGGTAGTTAGAGAGCCTTTTCTTCTGCTGCTTTTAGTGGGACTTTTTTTTTAGGCCAAACCATCTGGCTCGGACCTTGGGTCTGTCTGTTCTGCGTATTTATATAATTCTCTCTCTCTCTCTCTCTCTCTCTCTCTCTCTCTCCCTCAAGCCACGTCAGATATTCTGTCCCTTGAATCAGTTCCCTGGTGTATCAGGACGTCAGTAAACACTACCTCATTTCTGGCCTTGCGTCGTCATTCTTCCAACTGGTACGTCTATATCTCTCCGTGGTTGAGAGCTGCACTTTTCGCGACCAGGTCCACAACACTTCTAGTATTATACACAAGAGGATCGACCATCACAAGGCACTACATACAGATGTATCCCTCTCTCCCTCTTGCTAAATGTGAACTATCTATTTACGAGCTCCAATAAAGCGCACGAAAGCTGCTTCCTCCACATCCTAGCAGAAAATAGCCTTGCCGACGGCTCCGTCTCGCCTGAGGAACCCAATTCTGTTTTGCTTACGAAAGTCCCCATCGTTTTCCGGGCGTGCTTGGCCCCGCGCACCTCGCCATTTCGCCCGACCACCAGCCAATCCTGTTTTGCTTACGGAAGTATCCCTAGTTTTCTGGAGGGTCGAATCTGTGCGGCGGAGCGTCCTTTGTACAATCAAAATTTTCTCTTACTTGGCCTCTTTCTGGGTCTGGTTTATGACTCAGCACCGCCGCGAGTCAATCTGGAGTCCAGGGAGGTGGCCACTTCTGGTATGCCTTTGAAGACCAACAATGTGGATTGCTCTTTATCCGCCTGGCTGGGCAGGACCCGAGGAAGGCCCATGCTGAAGTGATAGAATGAAGACGGAGGAGGAGGAGGAGGAGGAAGAGGAGAGACAAGAAAGAGAGAGAAGCGAGAGACAAGGATGCTATAGAGGAAGAGGATGGTGGGGATGATGGAACATAGTGACGGGATAGAAAATGGGAGGAAGAAAAATGTGAAAACTTGTGAGACTAAAGAGAGATGCGGAGGACTGACTCGACCAGGAAGGACCGTGCAACCGTAATATAACGGGATGGCAGGTGGAGGAGGTGGATGATGGTGGTGGGTAGAGGAGATGGACGATGATAGTGGGTGTAGAAAATGGATGATGGTGGTGGGTGGAGGAGATGGATGATGGTGATGGGTGGTGGAGATGGATGATGGTGGTAGGTGCAAGAAATGGATGAAGATGGTGGGTGAAGGAGATGGGTGAGTTTGGTGGGTGGAGGAGATGGATGATGTTAGTGGGTGGAGAAAATGGGTGATGGTGATGGGTGGAAGAGATGGATGATGGTGTTGGTTAGGGGGAAGAAATTATTATATATAGTTTGCTAGGTTGGTAGATGGATGATGGGGAGTATGGTTGGTGGGGAATATAGATGGTAGTGAAGGTTGATGGGTGAGGGAGATGAATGACGGCTGTTAGTATGGAACAGAATGAGAATGGTGGCCAGAGAGATGGTTGATGGAGGGGGTAGGGAATGCGGATGATGGTGGTGGGTTGGAGAGATGGATGATAGTAGTGGGTATAGAGACGGATGATGGTGGTGGATGGGGAGATGGATGAGACTGGTGAGTGTGAAAGATGGATGTTGATGGTGAGTGAGGAGATTGATAATGGTGGTGAGCATGGGAGATGGATGATGGTGGAGGTTAGCAGTTGGAGAGTTAGCTGATAGTGGTATGTGGGGAGATGGATGATGATGGCGGGTGTGGATATGGACGTTGCTGGTAAGTGTGTGGGATGAATGAAAGTGGTGGATGGGAGGTGGATGATGGTGGGGGAGATAGATGTTAATGGTAGAGTAGGATGTGAATGATGTTTGTGGATAGGAGAGGTGGATGATGGTGACGGATTGCAGGTGGATGATGATGATGGTTGGGAGAAATGATTGATGAGGTGGGTGGATGATTGGATGACGGTGTTGGGTGGGGAAGGTGGACGATGGTCATGGATAGGTGGTGGATAGGGACGCGAATGACGGTGGAGGGTGGAAGAGATGGTCTACAGGTTGGGTGAGTGAATGTAAGATGTTTGTGGGTTGATGGATGACGATATGAATGAACTTGGTGGATAGGGGATGTAGATGTGGTGGGTGAAGAGGATGATGTTTAGTAAGGACAGATGGATCAGGCTGGGGTGGGGGTTGATCGGTGGGGTCTGCGGACGAAGTCGGAGATTGATCGAGTGTGGAGAGGATGGTCTTGTTCGGGAGGTACCTTCCCGCTCCTCAGCCGGGCAGTGTTCAGTCGGAAGAGGACACCTCAGGACGCGGCTGGCAGGATCTCTCAGTAGGAGTGCCTGTAAGACCAGCCCCAGCACCAGAGGGAAATATTTCACCTGTTCGCTGACGGTGATTTATTCAGTATACCATCTCTCGCTGATATATGTAATAATTATGGCACTCATAGGCTGAGTTATGTAATAGGTATAACATTCTTAAACTGAAATATACGGTGAACACAACACATCTTAGTTAACACGTACGGGGAGTATAACATTTCCAAACTGTGATATACATTAAGTACAACATTCAACAGCTGTGATATGCATTAAATATGATATTTCCCGGCTGTGATATACATTAAGTATAACATTCTTCAGCTATGATATTCATTAACATTCCCAAGCTTTGATATACAAGTTAAGTATAACATTCCCCTACTGTGATATACATTAAAGTATAATATTTCTCAGCTTTGATGTACATATGTATAACATTCCTCAGCTGTGATAACCATTAAGTATAGCATTCCTCAGCTGTTATACTTATTAAGTATATAACTCCTCAGCTGTGATATACACAAAGCGTAATGTTCCTTAGCTGTGATAAACAGATGCACATACATTCTTCTCCCAATCTACGTAGTGAGTATATTATCTGCCTGGTTCACACGACACTGAGAACCCATAATTCTCACTACACTCCGAAGCCCCCTCCGTCTTTAATGAAGACCTACCCAGAGAGAGTTCGAGTTAGGATACTCAGAAGTTACTCTGAAGAATTATTCAAGCAGCTTCATATCCTGTTATAGCCAGTTGCTCCGGTCTGTGCACTGAGGAGTTATTCTTGGTGACAAATAGGAAAGTTGACTATATAGATGGCAAAAGTTGTTTATGCGAGATAGTGAAGGCTTCTCTGTCAAAATATTGTGTAACTCGCTTAATGTGACAACCGAAAGTGTTGGCAGAAGAACTGTGCTCAGGCAAGAGAGCCTCTCAACGCGCCCCTGACACCGGCACAGATCAAACAGTGTCATCACTCTTAACCCCTTGAGCACCAAAGTACGATGTAATGGCCTGACTTCTTGATCAGAACCGAAGATCAAAGGTTACGCTGTTCAGATTTCAGATGTCAAAGCTTTATTCTCAAGAGAAAATGAACCCCATCCACAGTTCAGTGAGATGCCAGCGTTTCAGTAATACCAGTCGCAACGGTCTGTGTAGGTCTGTGCAGAGTGCTTCATAAGACCTCTACAAGTTTGATGAATAACATATAAGAATAATGAATATGCCACAGTACGTAATGAGAGGAATTAGTTGACATACCTCAAACAAAATGTGAAAGGAATACTGAACGACATGTATATGAAGGTTCAGAATCAAAGGATTTCCCTTTTAAAGTCCAGTAGGAATTAGCCTGAGCCAGTGTCAAAACGTCCTTGTCCAACGCTAGTATTTGAGTCAGGCCAAGTAGAGTACTCTGGCATCATGTCAGTACTAATTACCTGGGAATCGTTCACTGCACTCGTTAGGTTACACAGAAGCCTCTCCATAAATCGGAATCTCTCATGCATTTCACGTCGTGGCGAGTCGTGTTGGAGCTCCGTGGGTACAACTCGCTCTTCGATATAATTTTTCAGTGTCCCTAGTCGGGTCACCAGACTGTCTAGAAGCATGTCTGTCTGTACTTGGGTACGTTTGGACGGCTGGTTAACGGCGGTACCAAGGCACTTAAGTGATCGGTACCCCAATCTCCTTGAGTTTACAGGTCACCACACCACACTCCCTCTCTTTTGTTATCGGGTTGCATGTCACTATACCACTGCCCTTCTGTAGTGCCTTCTGTTTAAACATCAGCAGACTAGTGTCCTTCCGTTGCGTAGTAAAGGGAAGTCTGCGTCATTAAGTATAAGTGGCTTCGTATCCTGATTGACCTCCTCGTCGGTTCCCTGGCGAGACTGCTGATGGTGGTCTACTCGAGGTTCCCATCCGGGTCTTATGGGACGCATTAGCGACCAAGCGTTGTAGTCCTTCCACAGTTTAAGCACCTTCAGGAGGGGGGGGAGACCCCCTCCTCCTTTAACGATCTGTTTGCGTAAAGCCAAGTTACGGCAAGCATTGCAGAAACCACACCTGGCGTTAGAGTTATACTGTCAAGTTCTGTAGCCTCAACGTTGACAATACCTACTGAAAGCGGCCTACCGGTGAAGCGTTCCACCTCTCAGGGGAAACAGCCGGGAAAGTATAGCCTTTCCTGTAATTGCCCCCCTCCCCCTCGAGATCTATAATTTCATTTTTCTTCCTGCCACCGACCACATGTGTCCTAGCCCAGATGAGGAGTCCTGAAGTAATTATAGCGGCAAACAAATTGTAAGTTTTTGAATAATGACCTTCGTCTCCACCACATCCTCAAGAAATATATGTTGTATACGTAGGTGTATGTACGTGTATGTATATGTGTGTGCGCATGAGAGGATGGGTATTTCTTCGTTTGTTTTCTGGCACTGAAGTTTAACAAGCTCTTCCTTGCGTAGGTGTCCTACCTGAGTGGCAGTTTGATACCGTATCCAGGTCCATAGTGACTGCAGTAATTGCCACCCCAGAAAACCTATGTAGAGGCCCTAGATTCCTGTGTCCCTTAGAGAAGTCGGCAATCCCAGCCTCCTGATCACCCGGCTTCATGTGTCTGTGGAAATGTAACTTGTACCAATCAGAATAGCGAGGGGGTCCCTCCCCCCCTCTCCCTGCGTGCGTTATCATAACCGAAAGAGTTGCCAGCAACGGTGTTCCTAACCGTAAGCTGTGTTGTCCAGACCTTCATCTTCACCTTCCGGGACATTTGCAGCTCCCATCTGGTTGCAGACTCCTTGTCAGCAGGATCGTTTGGCTCTGGAGAAGAGCATCTACGTTTGAAGAAGGGACCCGGGTTGGAAACTATGGGTGTACGCGACTCGCGCCGCACCGTGTGGGGTGGAGGGGATTGCGGTGGTTGGGATCAGTCGACTGTAACATTCTGTATCACAATGAGGCTTCTACAACAGGCAAGTATGATCACACACAAATCACTGATAACCGATAAGAAACCAGACAGCGTTATATTGCAAACTGTTGGCTTGGGACTCTTATCCCTTAAAGGAAAGAGAACTCTCAGTTATCCACACGCCAGGGATGGATTGGGTGCAGACGGTGAGGTCGTGCTATCATAGCCGAGGGTCGTGCTGTCCTTGGGTTCGCGCTGTCATGCACAGGACTCAAACCGTCATGCACAGGACTCGTAACGTCATGCACAGGGTACGTACTGTCGTGTTCGACGGGTTGGTTAGGTCTTGTTCATATTACTGTATCTCTTTATCATGAAGGAATTTTACTGCTATGATTTCTCACAAGTCGGTAATGCGTATGACAGAAATACTTAAAGCTTACTGGTTGAAGAGACAAGAAGCTACCAGAGAGACTGGCCGGCCGAGCAGGAGGGACTGGCCGGCCGAACAGGAGGGACTGACCGGCCGAGCAGGAGAGCTTGGCCGGCCGACTAGGAGGGCTTGGCCGGCCGAGCAGGAGGGACTGGCCGGCCGAGCAAGAGGGACTGGCCTTTCAGGCCAAACAACAGTAAACAGGAAATGTCAACACGGGGGAGCCAGGCGTCGTTCGCTGGGAAAAACAAGAGAGACCAAACCTCCATTTTTAATTACCTGGCCATCTCTCTCCCCTCCCCCTAGTGTTTACCCTCTTCCCTTATTGTCTCCCCTCACAGAGTGTGTACACTTCCCCTAGTGTTTACCCTTCTCTAGTACTATCTCCCCTCTCCCTAGTGTCTACCCTCCTCCCTTATTGTCTCCCCTCCCCAAAAGTTGACCATTATTGTGTCCCCTTCCAGATGTGTACCACCTAGTTTTTATCTTTCCCCTTCATTACTGTCTCCTTTCCCCCTGCTACCTCCTTTTCCCTTTGCTTATCCTGCCTCCCTGTTGTCTCCCCATCGCTAACGTGTACCCTACTCGCTAACTGTTTCTCCTACAGTAGTGTGCACTCTCCCTCGTTACTGTCTCCCCTCCCGTGCTATCTCCTTCTCCTCAAGGTCTGGCCTCCGTCGTCGGTCGACCTGTCCCTCGAGGCTCCCAGGTTAACTTTGTGCCAAAAAGATGGCGCCTGTCCTGCGTAGCTCTAATCCCAGCTGCAAGAAGGAGTTCACCCAAGACTTCCTCGTCAAGCAGCACGATCAGTTTATAGCCTGTACATTTTGCGATTTGTATATTAGATTTAGAGTAGAAAACGTGAAGAACAGTGAGGTGTAAGGAAGTCCCGATGATAGGATGAAGCTGTGGGAAAGTGTCTGGATACTAGGACGGCGATTATAGAAACTAAGTTAAAGGACTAGCTTCCAGCCAGCTAGGAACACATGTTACCCTGCAGTTAGGGTTCTAATCAGAGAGGAACGAACCCAAAATTGTTTTGATAGAGTAGAGGATGAAGGACAGGACGTTCTCAGTGCCATTCTGGTCAGTAACTCTGTGGTGAGTGATCAGCACCAGCTAAAGGTACTAAGAGAGAAAGTGTGACCTTTCTTGGGGACGTTTGACGACATTGTCTCAGACACTTCCGCGGACACGACTTTCGTTCGACAGGACAGAACGAACAATGTTGCCATTGGCTGATTAAAGGAAATTATATATAATGTGTAAGGATTTCGTTCGTAAATTTAAAGAGAGTTTTGAGAAATCAGTTATATTAGGATTGCTGCCTAGATTCCCTTCAGTAATCGAAATAGATTAAATACTCTAGTCAGGTTCTCAGTATGTCGGTGAGCCGATAGAGGTAATCAGCATGATAGGTTACATGGCAAGACTGATCGACTAGAGTAACGTGGGAATAAGTGTCTTATCAGCCAGATGTCTTAAAGACTGGAATAACTTACCAACAAATACTATCAATACAAAGACTTTAAGTTCCTTCAAGAACCAGTTAGACAAAATTTTTCATCAGTTTAGGTTCATACCATATGAATACAGGGAAAAATTATATACTTGAATTCATTTTCTTCGTTCCAGACCCTAGAAATATAGTTTTTTAATGCAAAAGAGGCTGGGATATTAGAGTAAGGTTTTATGGTAAGATTTTTCCATTTCATTCTCTCCTGCTAAAGTCTATGCAGGCTTACTTCCTGCCGGTTTTTGTTGCCGGAAGGAGTGGAGGGGAGAGAGAGAGAGAGAGAGAGAGAGACCCCTCTCCCTGGTCTATCCTTGCTTCATCCACTGAGTTTAGAAACAGGATAATACATGTAAGTAATGAACAGATGATGTTTCCCCTGTACTCCTCCCCTGCTGTTTCCTCTTCCCCTAGCGTGCTCTGTACCTCTCTGCTGCCTCTACTCCCACATTGCTTGCCCTCTTGCCTTAGTGTTTAACCCCTTCCCCTAATGTCTCCCCTCATATTTACCCTTCTCTTCTACTTTACCTTCCTTGTCTGTGTCTTCAACCCTCTGCCTTCTCTCCTACATTGTCTCCCCGTCTGCTGTACTGTCTCCCATTCTCTGAGTGTTTACCGTCCCTCTCTACTGTCTCCCCTCCCCAGAAGTTTTTCTCCCCCTCTGCTGTCTCCCCTCCCCTATAATATCTCCTTGCCCCCCTTCTGAATATCCCCCACTTCTGTTTTCCCTCCCCATAGTGTGTTCCCTCCTCCCTTCTTGTCTTCCCTCCAGCAGTGTTGGCCTTCCTTCTCTACCGTCACCCCTCCCTTAAGTGTGTACCCTCTCCTACTGCATCCCTCTCCTAGCGTGTACCTTCGCCTCTACTGCTTCCTCTCCCCCTAATGTGTACCCTTCCTTGCTACCTCCCCTCCTCTACTGTCTGTTCTAATGAATAACTAATTTATTAGTAATTGTTTTTTACGAATTAATTAGGTAAACTTCAAACTTTAGTGCTCAAGGTAGAGATGATATTAGAAAACACTGATAATTTCCGAGTGGATAGGAACATTATGAAGGCTAAACATAGGGAGGAAAGAATCGGTAACTGAAACACGCACAACTTATCAGATGGGAGATGGTAGGGAAGACAAGCCAGGCATAGTGTCATCCCTTTCGGGCATTCTTTATTCAAACATTCAGAATTAAAGTTTTGTAATAGGAGCAAAAATTGGGTGAGGTGATGTTACCTTGGCACATGAAGGACCTGCTGGCTACACTCCATCTATAATCATATTTTCATTTGTTCTATGGATTCACGAGTAAAGACCATTTCTACCCGTTGCTACATGTTTGATATGAGGGAAGCAACATGGGATAGGTTATAAATACTTCCATATCGGTTATCACATATGTGTACATAATATCCCATCATTTTTTTCAAAATATGTTCAGTTTCAGTAACTAGCATAGTAACCTTCACAGACTTACTGAAATGAGGAACAATTCACTTTTACAAACCAGGACATTCGATTCTAAATTCAGAAATCCTAGTTAGTTGAACTGTCAACCTTCTCCCCTACCAGAACCCACTTTAAATGAAGAGTTATGACTCTTGAGAGCTACTGTGCTGCAGAACTAAGTGAATTTACGTTTGTTTCCCTTAACACAGCACATAATGACGTTACTGATCACTTTAACCAGCAAATCACAGCAGTTGCCCGACGTCCGCGTGTCATTCCCCAGCCCGGAGATATACGTCACCGCCAGTCCAACTAATATGGAACGAAATTCAAATATATTTTTCTCATTTTCTTCTATCACAGTAAAGGCTAAACATTCTGACGAAAGTTACTTTGACTCAACCTACCGAGAGAGAAACAAGTTGCCAAATGTTCGCGGCGAGAATGACCTGGCGTACGGCACTCAAAGACTTTTTGCGCTGCCACACAAGCGCGCAGCTTACAAGGAACTTTGCGTTATATTGTTAGCACTGAGGCATATCCTGTGACTGGATTTGTAGGTGATCGTCGCAGTACTCTGGGCTGTAGGTGAGCCCCTCATACCGTGGAGGTGAATGCTGCTAAGAACCCCCGCACAGAAGTGAGAGAGAAAGAGAGAGAGAGAGAAAGTGAGAGAGAGAGAGAGAGAGAGAGAGAGAGAGAGAGAGAGAGTCGGGTCACAGAGAAAGGAGTTAAGTGGGTATGGTAAAAGTCAGGGAGGAGTATCTCCTGGTATTCACTGTCCTTAAAAGAAACTTTTTCCCAAAGGGAGACTACGTTTCCAATTTCCCGGCCCTCCACGACTCCTAGCGTCATTTAGTAAGCAATAACAGTGATAAAAGTGCTCATATGCCCCCTGTGGCGTGGTTATTGCCGCTGCTCTCGCCAGTCTTGTCCATACTGGGGGGAGGGGGGGGGGTACGGCCGTCACTACCACACCAAACTCGTCCAGGTTCCCTCTCCCCCCCCCCCCCCCCCTCCCATCCTTCCTCCCCTTCATTCCGTCCCGTCCTGCCTTCCCCCCCCCCCCCCCTCCCCTCCCCCCTCCCTTTTTGTATGTTTACGTCAAGGTCAAAAGAGTGTGTGTGTGTGTGAGGAGAAAAAACATAGGTATAAACAACAGTAGCACCCATGGACGAGGCCACAGACAGACGAGGAGGTCATCTGAGTGGCCACTGAGTGGACTGTAACATATGAGGGCGCTGCTGACGCTGCAAAGCTGACAGATGATCAATGTCAGCTTCGTGGTATTTAAGTGCCTATTTTACAGGAGAGTGACAAAACGGGTACAGGACGGCAGGAATATAACACATCAATATAAGCCACAGACGATACACGAAATATATAAGGGAAAGGTGCGACCATCTTGGTTGAACCCATCGACCAGGGCAGACGTCGTGGGTCACCTGGGGCTCTGGCTACGTGACGTGTGATTCACCTGCAGGATGAGGAGCCGTCCTCTCAATCCCTCCTTGTGGACGGAGGGACTGTGTCAAGATCCCTCACCCGGGTGATTACTGCCGCATCAGGCCCGCCACCCTCCCAGGCACAGGTGCTGAGAGGGAGGTAGTGACACACTATACTACCAGGGGTGCAGGATGGGAGAGATGGTTCTGGCAGAGTACCCCTCCTGGGATAAAAAGTGAGAGAGTGGGTAGTGGTGCAATATGCTATCTGGGATATAGAACGAGAGAGGTAGTACTGGTGGGTTTTTTTTTACGTTGAAGGCTCCAGTCACGGACAAAAGTCCACATTAAGACCGGGCCTTGACTGAATATAGAGAATTATGAAACGGAAAAAGAAAAGACAAGGGAAATTATTTACAAATTTTTGAGAAAGTGAAAGACCTGTCTTTTGAAATGTGCCAGGCCATAGGTATCGGGAAAGACATGGGAAGGTAGAGAGTTCCAAAGCTTCGACGTGTGTGTAGGGAAAGAAGCAGTTATCAAAACGGCACACCCTTGAGTTGCCGATGGCCACACAATAATCATAAGACGCAGCAGCTTGCCGAGTATTGCGAGGTCTAGCTAGTGGTGCGGGCACACAAGCAGTCTGCTTTCGAGAGCAAAACCCTAAGCAATACCTAAAGAAGGGGGAAAGTGAACCAACATTGCGGCTTAGGGCAAGGGGGTCAAGTTTGAAAGTTAGCCTGGGACTGTTTATAAGTTGGACTGCTTTCGACTCGACTCTGTCAAGTAAGGAAGGATACAGAGCTAGAACCACCCCAAATGTGGGAGTAATACTCCATATAAGGACGAATCAATCCCTTGTACAAACGGAGAAACTGTTCAGAAGAGAAAAAGTTACGACATCTAAAGAGGACACCCACTTTCTTAGAGGTAGACTTAGCTGTTCCCATAATGTGTGGTTTCCAAGAAAGAGTGGATGTTACAGTAATGCCAAGCATGTTCACTGACTCAAGAGTCCAAATTACAGAACCGTTAAAGGAGAGACGAGAGTTGTGAGGAGTTTTCGATATAGCGATGGGTAGAAATTGGGTCCTGAAGGCATTAAACTTAACTATATTTTGTTTACCCCACTGAGATATCCTGTCCAAGTCTGAGTTTATTGTGGAAGCTGTGTCAAGGCGAGATGCAGATCGAGTGAGAGATTAGGGAGCAGAATTGAAGGGTGTGGATGAATGCAGTGTTGAGTTGTCAGCGTATAAGTGCATTGAATTGTTTGTGGAGGAGAGAAAATCTTTGAGAAATAGAAGAAAAAACGTAGGAGACAGGACAGAACTTTGAGGGACACCGCTGTTGAAGAAGAAAATGGGGGAGGCTGATCCATCAACAACCACAGATATCTCCAGGAGAGGATGCTGGATATGAAGCAGCAAAGTCAGGGAGGGAAGCCAAAAGAGGGGAGCTTAGAGATGAGACCCCAATGACTCACCTTGGATATGTCATGGGCAACTATATATGGTTCACAAAAATCTTTCAGGGATGATGGCCAGACATTAGTAAGATAGGAGAGAATGTCACCAGTGGATCTTGCCTTACGGAAGCCATACTGGTGATCAGCGAGAAGACTGTGATTTTCGAGGTGTTCAAGGATATGGGAATTGAGGAAGGATTCAAAGACTTTGGAAATGATAGATGTCAAAGCAGTAGGACGATAACTAGAGTGGTCAGAACGGTCACTCTTATTAGGGATGAGATGTATCAAAGCATGTTTCCACGGAGAGATAAAAGTTTTGATTTTTAGACACAAACGTAACAGATGAGCAAAAACAGGTGCAAGTTCAGAGGCACATTCTTTTAATATATGGGGATGGATGCCATCAGGACCAAAAGCCTTGCTTGTATCCAGGGAGAGAATCGCTTTTCGGACAGTCCGAAAAGAGATTACGGGAAGAGGCAGAGGATTAGTAAGAGGAGCATCAAGGGGTGAAGGAGTGTTAGAGTCCTCCAAGATGGAGTTAGAGGAGAAACGGGAACCAAGGAGAGTTGCTTTGTCTACGGGAGAGACAGACCGGAAAAGTGAAGGGAAGGTAGAGCGACAGAAGTTGCTAGAGATCCCCTTAGCTAAAGACCAGAAAGACCTTTAAATAAAGAAACCCTTCTCCTCACGGATAACGTGCTTGCAGCGATTATGGTCAGTTATAAACGCTGCATGGGAGTCGGCGGAGGGAGAGTTTTTCCAAGCTCGATATGCCTGATCCCTTGCCTGAATGACCTCAGAACGGGAACGGTTGAACCATATAGTGAATGACGAGGTCGTCTTGAACGAAGAGGAGATAAATGCTTCCATTCTCGCAAGAATAACCTCTGTTATGCGTTTGGAGGAGACAGACGCATCACCTCATAAGAGAGTAATTTACTCAAGGAAAGTCAGAAAAGAAGTTACGTAAGTTAATCCAGTCCGCTTTGTTCACGTGTCAATATTTACGCTTAGAAGGGGTTTTTTGAGGGGGAGGTGCCGTTAGAGTAGGTACATTTATGATAGCGTGATCAGTTAAACCAACTGGAGTCGAGATTGTGCATTTACAGCGGGATGGAGTAGAGATGAAAAACAAATCCAGAATATTAGGAGAGCGTTACAGCGGTCAGGAATATGGTAGGGTGGGAGATAATTTGCTCTAAGTCATTGAGAATGGAAAGCGTGGGGGCTTCAGTCCCTCCACCATCCGTATGGGAGGAATTCAGCCATTCCGTATGGTGAATGTTGAAATCCCTGAGGTAGACGATCTCGGCATGCGTGGGTGAGGATGTCACAGTCTCATGGCAGGAGTTTAGATAGTCGAAGAAGGATTAGGAGAGCACGAAGCGAAACAGAGGACAAGTGTGGCAGTAGGGAGACAGACCTTGAGCCACAAAACTCAAAGTTTGGGGACTCAAGGTCTTTGAGGCGTGCAAGTGGTGTGTTTATGTTGGAATAACCACAAACACCACCTATAAACCAGAATCGTGAGTGGGGATTGTAGTTAGATATGAAAAAGGGTCTAGTGAGAACATCATTAGACCTCTGTGTCTCAGACTGAAGTAAGATATTAGGAGAGGTACCAGACAAATGGTGTTCATCTGATGAGAGGTTACTAGAAAGACCACGAATTTTGGCACAGTGTTTAGAAAAAGAGAAAGGGTTAATAGAGGGAAAGGTCGTGGGAAGGACCAGTACCTCTACTGCCAGAACCCTCCCTCTCATTGGCGGTAGAGTCAGGCTGAAACCCGGAGATTCTTAGCATCCCATGATGCCGGGGGACTAGGGGCCATAGATTGGACGGATTCTGTCATGGTGATACTTATGAGCGTTTGAGTGGACAGGAAGTGGCAAAAGTACTCATGTGAAAAAAGTAATGATAATAAGCAAGGTTTGTGTAGGCGTATGGTGCTTGTAAGAAAATGATAGGACTAACCCGGTAGTCCCGTTTTGATGAGAAAGACAGAAAGACCAGCAATCCTGACATGAAGAGTGTAAGATGGTTCCTAGCACCACTTTAACTCTCCTCAGTCAGGACTGTAGTACCACCTTGGGCGGCTGCTGTCAACAACCTACTACCAAATGGGTTGCTCCGAGGGTAAGGGATGGGATAATCCTTGGGTTAGCTGGGGTACTGGGAGGGGCCAATACACTGCCACCTAAGCCCTCCCTCTCACTGGTGGCAGAGTCACACAATAAAGTGTAGTCAGGGGTCATGGGAGGAGCCATTACTCTACTACCTGAGCCCTCCCTCTCGCTGGCACCAGAGTCATACAGGTTAAATAGAGTAGCTCCAAGACTTTATCTCCTCACCCTCCTTCTGCTTCCATGGTTCCATTCTCCTCCGTTTCCATATGAACTACTCGGTATAGAAGGTGAAAGATAGCACCAACTGAATACGTTTCCCGAGATAGAAAGTGAGAGAGATAGTACTGGTGGAATACAGTATCTGGGATAGAAGGTGAGACATAGTACTGGCAGATTATACTTCCCGGGATTGAAAGCGATAGAGAGTTAGTACTACTCAGATACACCACCTGGGATAGAAAGTGTGAAAGAGATAGTACTGGTGGAACATACTGCCCGGAGGAGAAGGTGAGAGATGGCACTGGTGGAAGACAAATGACCCACTAATCTTAGAACATTTGTTTCATTGGATTAAACAAATGGTATTATGTCAAATTTAACTCAAGCTAGATACCTGCATCTTAGGTCATTCAATTTATGTTACTTGGGGATGTTAACGATGGAACTATGACATTTGTAGCGTTCCTTGATCCTTTATCTTTTTCGATAGGGTTGGTGAGTGGGAAGAGGAGTTGAGACAGGAGGAGGGATAGTTTACCTCTCTCTCTCTCTCTCTCTCTCTCTCTCTCTCTTTCTTAATAAACAGACTTTTGCTTGATTTTTCGAATATATGAGATAATACCAGTTTCCTGATATTATGAGACCTGTATTTCTGCGACACTGTCTCTCCAGGAATCGAGTGAACGTCCTGGACTACCTCGGTATAAAGAGCAAAAAGGACAAGAAATCTATAACGCTAACCTTTAACCTTGCAAGTCTACTTTAACTAATACTGTCCATGCACCAAGTCAAGTTGTTAATCCCAAAACCAAAGTAAGTCTCACACGGAAGGTAACCACTGGTGGAGTATCGTCAGCGGCATACATACGTTCCCGCTCGGTAATGTCTCTCTAACTACTTCATATTTTCCAGTGAGGAAGACGCCAGCGCTGAGGTAAATCCCCGAGGGCCGCACGCTCCGGCCCCGCCAGCTATAAACTGTGAACCTAACAAATTTATCCGCGCCCTCCTCTCGCTGCCGTGCACAATAATATCATCCCGGTAATACGATACCCTCCGCTCTCGTACACAGCCTCATAAGTTAACGTGCATCCGGACAATTGTAGTTCTAGCGCAACATTCCTGCCACGACAGCCGAGTGTCTTGACGGCGTTCCTTGCGCGTGTAGCTATTGTTTGGACATATTTATAGCTGAGCCGCCGGGGCCAGGGATCTCGTCCAAACCCGGAACTTTTATATAGAAGCTTTGCTTTTCGTTTTCCTTGTGTTCATGGTGTTCTTTTCAGGCTAAGACTCTGGACTGCACACATTTTCCCCAGACCTTGTGTGATGGCTTCCAGACAATTCCTAGCTTGATGATTACATTTAGGCATATGTAGTAAGATCCTATTAGACGATAAGCAACTGGAATTATAGGAATTGGCTGAGATCGCCAGTGCCTGCCCAGAGGTACAGAGGCCAGGCAGCTGGGGGAGCCATCCCTGCCTGAGGACCATACACGGCTAGATAAATAACCTCTCCTTCCTTTCACTCCATCCACCTCGACCCTTGCCCTCCTCACACACGTACTCCTCTCTCTTTCTCTCTCCCCCCCTCTCTCTCTCTCTCTCTCTCTCTTTGTTTATAATTCCAGAAGCCCACAACGCGTATGTAGACAAATGATCATTGTTCAGAGAAGTGATACCCTTGAAACAATGACAGAGACAGTTTTATTCGCCCCATCCGTCTTACGCACGCTGCCTTGTCAGCATCCACGTTCAGGACTTTTATCTACGTGTTTAAATCTTTTGCACATGTCTTCTGTAAATCTGTATTCACATGTATTGCTTCTGAGGCCTACCTCAACTGAAGCCTTTTTGAAAACATAAATTCGTATGTATTTATATATATATATATATATATATATATATATAGATAGATAGATAGATAGATAG
>JAYMFT010394332.1:0-19437 GCA_038088735.1 Panulirus argus
AACTATGACCTGGCTCATTTCAAGAGACATGTTTTTCACTTTCTCAAAAATATGTAAATACTTTCCCTGTCTGTTTTCCCCCTTTCTTTATTCTCTCTATATTTCAATTAGGGCCCGGCCTTGATGTGGACTTTGGTCCGTGACTGGAGCCTTCAACACAAAAAAAAAAGTTTTCCAAAGAATTTCGTCCGACTCAGAAGGGAGTGGAAATGCATCATGATATCGTAGTGTGGGAAGTAGAAGTGCCCTCTACATCTTGCATACATCTTTCTTCAAGTTATCGATGCTTGCCTTTCCCTTGATCTACCTTGAGCCTCTCGATTGCTTCTGTGATAATTTATGTTGTGTATGTGTTCACGGCCTGCACTCTTGGTTTTACGTACTCAGCACCACAGCTCATATCAGGTACCATACTTTAACGTTTTTAGTACGTGTGGTTAGTGGCTAGATCACTTCCAAACGCGTATTTTTGTTTTATTTTATGACATTTTGACAGACTTATAAACCCATATCTTGGAAAGGTGTATTTCATATGAACCAGTCTTCATTAAATGCGGGACTCCGCTTCAAACGTCGAAAAGCTTTTAAACATTCCCTAGAAAGCATCACATGCCAAATTAATAAAGTTGTGTTGTGAACAGGCTGGCAGGGGTGTGTGGACCAGAGGCCTGAAAAGTATTTGTACAGCAGATACAGTAACGACAACGTCCTCAACACAAACTGCAAGTGGGAATGCGAATGTATCCTGATAGTTACTGCATGAAAAGCATCTTTCTAGGTGCTCAACATCTGCGAATGTAAGACACAACTCTGAGAGCAGGGACCTGTAGGTTAATTATTACTCTTTCTCACTTGTGTAACCAACTGCAAGCAAGCAAGCAAGAGATGTTGCTTCTTAGAATGCCTTTACTCTCCCATGAAAGGCACTGAGTGTAGCACAACCAAAAAGCCAGTGTAATACCCATGACACCCTCATGGAGAAAACCGTAAGAACTGTGTCAGGTAAGGAAGAGAGAGAGAGCAAAGTCCCATTAATGAATTATGGAGGAAAAAAGTTACCGTGGACAAAAATAGGTAGCCAAGATGATTTGGCCATTACTTGAGAAGCTTATTCGGAGACGGACTGGCAAGCTTAAAGAGCATTCCCCCTAACCAGCTTAAAGATAATCATAAGTCTAAGTATTTTAAAAGAATTCACCTTATGTGAATTACAAGTTCATGTAAGAACTAGCTGAGACGAGAGCAGACTACAACGCTAATCCCGTTTCCACCCGTACACATCTTAGGTGAGTGACTGTCACAACCATGTTAGTGAGGGACAGCGAAGGGTTAAGACTATTTTTTTCTTCTCTCTTGCAGTTCTATATGGACAGATAAAGTATGTGGTGCATACATCCCCTTGACCTATACTTGGTTGCATGGTTTGATTTTACATTTTGCACGTAATATAACGACCTCATTGACCGTTTATGAAACGAGCGTATTGACCATTACAGCAGCATATAGCTAAACTACTGAAGAACAAGGTCATAGAGTGTGGAAATGTACAAACTTGTCTGAAGCTGCACCTGTACATTAAGAATTTGCCAAGAATGACTGTGTATCTTTACTTAGCTTTATGGTTAGTAATGAAATAGAATCGCTTATGCGAGTAAATGTCGCTCTATTTTCTTTTCTTTTTTTGTGATATCGTAACTTACATCCGTGATTTAGAAGAATGTAAGTTACCTCACCTCATCTCAACTGTGTCATTGTTCCTGGAAAGTCCGGATGTGTATAAATTGCTGTAATAACTGTTGTAACAGTTGATATGGTTGAACCCGGGTTATTTCTGAAACAGCTGCCTAACGAATGGCGCTTTCCATAGTGTTAATGTGGCTGCGACAGCTTTAGGTGATGAGGACTTTGTAGGTCAGGGAGTCAGTAGTGAGAGGTCGCCTTGTGTAGCCAGGCAGATACTTGAAGTTGTACTGCAATTATCGACAGGTAAAGGTACTCCGTGCCATTGAGGCCTTGGCTGGTGTGAGGGATGTTTTGGTATCCATGGCAACGACGCGGGTAGTGGCATTTGAAACCCATATGACGTTCTCTTTTCACGCGGGACGAAGGCGAATCAGGAGCGGTGTGGGTGTCAGAGGACTACTGCTAGCTTAGGGGCCGGTGCAGGGGGTACGCTGTCCTCACTGCGTCGTATTTCTGGAGTGGAGGAGAGAGATGCAGCCTGCAGATGCCTGCTCTCTCAGCCCCTTGACCACCACGATACGACCCTTGAGCACATTTGTTACGAGCGTTGCCCCAAGAGGTTAACATTAGTACTTAGATAATGACTTAGTTAGAAGTCTGATTGGTCCTTGGACCAATCAGAATCCCGGTGAAAAGTGTTGATAGTTGATAACGCTAATTGTATCAGCTTGCTTGACGGCTGAACGTTAAGTGACTTTGAAAAACTCCCTTATCGGGCCAGTAACTAATTACAGATACACGATTAGGCAAGGGTGATCTGGGATGCGTCGTAGCTCAGGCAGTGGTTATGCCAAGACGTTGTGGGTCCTCCTCAGCGTGGCTCGAAACAGCCCTTCCCCTAGCCCAACGTAGCATCTCGAGGCCCTGAAGTCTTTGCTCTATCTTTTCATTCTCCCTCACCCTCAATCGCCCATACCTTTCCCTGAGAGTAAGGCTTACCATCCATACTGTGGCAGTCTCGTTACATTGCTTGTAGTGCGACTGGTAATATATGTCGCACTTGCATATTTATGGTTGACGGCGTTAACGAGGAGGATGGGTAGAGGGGGTTGAAGGGGAGGCAGGCAGAGGCCATACGGTACACGTACGTTTTCGTATTTAATGTACCGGGTAATGAACTCCTCCCACCACCCCTCTCCCTCTCTCTGATGAGTGGTGTGCCATCATGACAAAATTTCCTCGTAAGTAGGTATTTTCTCTCTCTCTCTCTCTCTCTCTCTCTCTCTCTCTCTCTCTCTCTCTCTCTCTCTCTCTCTAGTTTATGTATGTGTCGGCGTTCGTGCTGCAGTTAAGTTGGCTACTGTGAAAGAAGACATCATGAAAGCGAGTTGGTGTCGTAATTTTCCTTGATGGAAACATGTTGTTCATGTGGAATGACTTGAGGTCCAGCAAGTTAAGGTGGTGCGTGGGAACTCTTAGTCTTTTACCCTGGGCCACCAGGCCGGCCCGGCCCCACTGATAATTGCATTGATGCTACAGTAAATAAGTGTGATGCTATTAGTGAAGAAGTTAACGTTTATATAGGGGGTAGTCCATCAGTTCGCTTGTCTGGTCACTGGTACTATTAACGTGGTTCCGGCTGCGAGAGCTCGTACACTGTAACCTTTCACTGGTTACCTCTGAGAACGTACTGAGCCAGTTGTTTAGCAGTGCTGTAATAGAATCGTTTTAGCTCCTCCTTTCTACCTCCATACTCCGAATATATCTTTCCGTCAGATTGTATTCGAGTTCGAATGTGAGAGTAGGGGGAGCGTATTACACCTACTGGTTAGTGTCGTGTGCTGACAGTTGAAGCTGTGCAAATGGCATGCGCTAGTAGTAGGCCGCTTTTCACCATCGATTCCGGTGACCTTTGCAACCTTCCTCTATGATGTAACTCGCTGACACCCGGAGCACACACTACACCGCTCCCCTCCTCTACATCCACCACCACCACCACTCACCATCTCCTGCATCCGCCACCTCTCACCATCCCCTACATCCACCACCTCTCACTATCCACTACATTCACCCCTTTCCCCTGTCACCGTCCCCTATATTCACTACCTTCCTCCCTCCCCTACATCCACCACCTTTCACCCTCCCTTACAATCACCACCTCCACCGTCCCTTACATCCAACATCTTACACTATCCCGTACTTCCACCACCACTACCCTCTGTAAGACTCTCTGTTTCTCACACTCCTCTACGTCCATCACCTCCTACCCTCCCCTTTACACCCACCTCTGTTCATACCGACACCCATCATATCTTCTACACTTCACCGCCTCTCTCCCCCTACATTGACCACCTCCCAACTTACTATATATCCACTACCACTCACCTTCCCATGTATCCACCAGCATTTCCTCTACTCTCACCCTCCCCTATATCCACCTATTACGCCAACAACTCACCCGTTCCCTACACCCACCACCTCTCACCCACCCTCTACACCCACCACTTTGCACCCTCCCCAACGCCTTATTTTCCCCTCCCCACAGATTATTTTCATCCTTCGTTACTTGCTGCTACTTAGAGTATACAAAAAAGTAGATACTGCTTTGCATCAGCGTCTTGAGTGATCAGCTACAGGTGTTATGACATGCTTAAAGGATAGGTTGTTAGTGTTTCTGTTGTGTAACGAAAATTGCATTGATTGTATTGTGATTGTTGTTCGAGGCGTAGTGGAAAAGAAAGAAATTGCCGAGTTAAAGGAAAAAACCCACATTAAGGTATGAGGACAGATTATGAGTTTTTCGAATTTACGAAGAGACCACAGCAGTGATTAGAGTGGCGGTCTTGAGGATTATTGTGAGTGTGAGTGTTGTTAACAGGATGTACCCAATATTCAGAGACAGTAGAGTAGACTTTTCATTATGGTAATAAAAACGAAAAGTTGATGGTCTGCAAAGTGATGATTCTGTATTATCAACAGCTCAAAAGGTCTATTTGGCAGTTGCAACAGCGGCGCTCAGGACTCTAAAGGTCATTTTGTCTGTTGCCAGTTAACATCGCAGTCACGTTGAGATATTTAACCATATTTGAGCAGTTCATTGCTCTTTACAGCAATGTGAGTCCGTCCGGACAAGCATGTCTTTGGTGCTGACCTAGAGCATTTGTCGATCCGAAGAGTGAGGTGTATGTGTTCTGGTACTCCAAAGAAACCATTGGCTTCGTTTATTGGTAAAACAGTTGGGAGAATGTGACAGTCAGATGCAGGTATAGTTAACGCGTGTTCATGTTTGATTCTGAAGAGGAGGAGGAAGCTGTTATGCAATAATATTGATGTTGGGCGGCGCGCTACTGGTTTTATGGAGATTTGCAGATGAATTTTAACGGGTGATCTTTGACCACGAGGGTATTTCAGGAACTTTATAGCAGCAGAACTGGAGAGCTTGGAGCATCTCCCAACACACACGCAGCTTCCCGACTATTAGGGACCATTTGTGTCTCGGGTACCTGAAGGCTTACACCGCCCGCTGCTTCACAGCCTCCCACTGAGCCCGTGTGTACTGCCCACCTCCGGCTTCTCCTGCAGTATCCTGTTACCCATTTTCCTGCTTCTGTCCCTCTTTCGCGACGGCTTGTTAAAATTCACGGCGACGTGACTCAAGCCTGGGTGTACGTATTTAATAACCGACTTTAGCTACGCCTTAAGTACATTATCATTTTTTCTCTCTTTTAATAAGAAATTTACCGTTTTTTTTTTTATATACATCACATTTTTTCGATTCTCAGAGCACCGAAGTACCTACGAGTACAAACGAGAAGCAGTGGTGATGGTGCTTTTCAGATTTTACGTAGATTTCAGTTATGTGTTTCGAGCGCGTGTGTTGTCACGTTTATGGAGACACCGCGGGTTTGGGAAGAGAGGGTCGCCGGAACGCGTTTAGAGTTACCAGCCTCACTTGCAGCACAGTACGTTTAGAGTTACCAGCCACACGTGCAGCACATTACATAAAGAATTACCAATCTCACTTGCAGCTCAGTATTGGATTTAACAGCCTCACATATAGTACAGCATTGAGGAGTCACTAGCCTTAAATGCAGCACAGAAGCGAATAGTTACCAGCCATGCGTGCAGCACCATGGAAATAGTGAACTCCAGCAGTAGAAAAGGTCTGTGCCTCCCGCACGCGGACGCAGCGTCCATCCGTGAGAACTTTCGGGAAATACAAGACATTTCGGAAACGCCCGTTAGGCTATGGGAAAATGTTGCCCTGAACTGAAACAAGGATCCCTCTTACCGAGTCATGATCTATCATCAGTTCGAATTCCTGTTGTCGAGGAAGGAAAGCAAGAAGTTTAATAAAAGAAATGGAGATTATAGAGATGTATATATACACAACAGAAATTTAGTAACTGCTTTATCATTGTTATACAATCCCATATGATAAAGCGTTGTGAATTGTGGTTGTTATTTGCCTCTTACTTCGCTTGATTATATATATATATATATCTATATATATAATGTACGATGCTTGACTAGGTCCAGAAATAGCATTTCCTTGTGATGGTGCTGTCCACCTAGTAATCCACCATAAATACAACGATACTCCATTGTCTGACAGTCATGTGGTGACACACTGAATACGTAATTCTTTGTCATTGAAAAAAAAAAAAGAATATGCCAAATGGCAGAAAAACACTTAATACTGGTCACGATCAGTTACATGAGGACATAGCGAGATCTTTCCCCATGCCCCATTTTTAACGAGCTAAATTATTTACTATTACTTAAATTCGCACATATGTACGTATTTTTGTCCTGTCAAAAGAGAAGAGGACCTTGGATACAGAACAGCCAGCACCGTACCCGTGGACGCCGCTGGTGTGAAGGAATTCCAAGGTGTGAGTGCGGGTGTGTAACTTGATCGTGGGGTTGAAGTGGGTCGACTGCTGTCACGTGGTGCTGCCCCCATCCGTTAAGCCGCCTGCACCCGAGTTATTACCATTATATGGTGTGCGGGTCTGTGGTATGCCCCAGTCCTAGGGTGAGGACGGGCAGGATAAAGGTTGGGCCAGGGTGTGTAGAGGCAGCAGGGCCCTGGATTCTGTAGTTGCAGGGGGGAGGGGGAGGGAACTGGATGTATACAAAAGGGGTAGACCTTCAGTGTTTTAAGGGCGAGATGGTAGGCATGAGTAGCATAGGTTCAGGACCGTGGATGTAAGAGGCTAGTCTTGATTTGTGTGGGAGTTGGATTGCAGGTAAGTATATATGTAAGGGGTGGTTAGTAGGCCTTGAAGACGTAGGAACTGGAAAGAAAGTGTGAGTGAGCGAATGCAGAAGGGAAGGCTGAGGGTGTGGTGGGGCAGAAGGGTTAGGGTCAACTTTGGGTGCGGAGAGGCCGGACGTTAGAGCTAGGATATGTAGGGGCGGGAGGTTAACCCGGGGTGTGGAAGGGCTGGAAGGTAGAACTGGGATATGGAGGTGGAGGGAGGTTAGACTCTTAGTGTAGAGGGGCTGTATGGAGGTTTTACCTGAGGTGTGTAGATGCAGTTGGAAGGTCTTGAATTTGTAAGACCAAAAGATGTGTCGGGAGTTTGTCAGGGCAGGAAGACTGGCCTGGCTTGTGTGATGGCAGGATGTGGCAGGGAAAGGGGTTGGGGGTACACAGTTCCATGTTTTCTTGGGTAGGAAGGTAGTCCTGAGTGTGTGTGAAGTTCGCAAGACAGGCTTGGTATGTTTTATTAGATGCAGAAGAGTAGGTTAAGGGAAGGATTTGAGGCAAGATTGTAGGACTGGTCTTGTGAGTACAGTAGGGTAGGCTTGGGTTGTGTGCGCACGGTGGTGGGGAGGGGGTGGGTTAGTTCTGGTGGTCAGGATTGAGGAGGGTTGGTAGGCCAGGGATGCGTTGTGAGCTGTTAGGTAAGCCAAGCGGCGGTAGGGGCAGGTTGATACGTTGGAACTCCGATTGGATGTTTTGTCGGTTATGCAAGGAGGACTCGAACCAAAGTTTCGTAAGCGGCGGCCTGCGTACTGGAGGCCTTACGTTTCGAGGCCCTAGGCCAGTTGATACCCACTAACTACCCTGGGTTTGAGCGAGGCTTAATTACGAATAATTGTCGTAGGTGGTTGATGCTGTGGTGATATGTTGAACATGGTTCCGTGTGCTGAAGGAGCAAGTGGCTGAGACGGCAGCAGACGACGGGTGGTGTTTGTGGCAGCACTTGGGTGCGTTTACAGTAGATGTATATAATAAGGATGATTATCGCCTGAGTGATGCCAACAGTGCTAATCGTGTTTGAAGAGGGTGGTTGTGAGTGCGAGGTTGCGGGCGCCGGGCCCTGGATCACTGGGTACACGCGGTGAGCTAAGATGCGCCTCGTTATTGATCACCAGCCAGCTTCACCTCCCCTGGCCCACCAAACTCCAGTGGCTGCCCGGCCTCACTCCCCTGCCTTCACCTGTACCCGGCTTCATGACCCGTTGGTGTCCTGCCCACGATCGGGGGTCTTGCTCTGGCCCGCACTCTTTGTACACTGTTGAGCTTTCTCCCTGCCTGCCTTCAGGTACCACACCCTCACGTAGCCGGGCTGCGCCACCAGCAAGCGGGATGAGACTGGCTTCCTTACTGCCTTGTTACAGTCTGATGGTACTGTAGGTTGAGGCCGGGGAAAATATCCTCCCAACATGGTTGTGTATTCCAGACAAGAATAGAAGACTGGGTGATTTTGGTAAAGACACGAGATTTTTTCTTGTCAGCTAAACTCTGTACAAGTATTTGGCTTTGAATTTTCCTGTCATACCTCTGATGTCCTTACAAGTATAGAAAACCAGATGGTCTTGGTAAAGAGAGATCTTTTTTCTGTGTGAGTTAAGCAGCGTACAGCTGTGTTACTCCTTAAACAATGAGCAGCATTTTATCAGTATCGTAAACTGTTGTTTAGAATACTGTACCTGAAATGAACGAATACAGGAACTGGCTCAAGGATTTCGGCATTTTAGGTTTCCATATACGAGTTACCTTTTGAAACACTGTAACCTTGCATGGCAGTAAGAGTGCAGGTCATGGATGATTTAGACACCGTTGGTGTTATCACTAGGGCCGGGTGTCAGGGTTGACAGGCCCCAGAGGTTGGCGCATGCCTCGCGGCTTCCAAGCAGCGATGGGGAGGGCCAGGGGAAAACGTTGCTCTTTCCAAGGTCATCTCTCTCTCTCTCTCTCTATCTCTCTCTCTCTCTCTCTCTCTCTCTCTCTCTCTCTCCATTTATGAATTTGCCTCAGCCATTCCTTTGCATCTGGGTATTGTTTGTTAGTTTTTGGTCAGATATCTGTTCTGGAGACGATTTCAGAGTGACGGATAGTTATTATCTTTGTACCTTAACCCCTTGAGCATGACTTTGCAACCCTCGGATATGATGGTATCTCCTTTGACCTGACCTGGTAAGGGTCAATTCAAAGGTCATTCTAATATAGCCAAGTGTCGTAGCATCTTGTTCAAAAGGTTAATGAAAAACTGGTGTGATCTCATCTCTTAGAACGAAAGTGCCAGGGAGTTACGTATATGACATCTGTACTATTGACATCTCGTTGGGCTCTTGTTAAACGTGCCCAGAGTGAGGAAGGTCCGCGAAGGGCAAATATGTGCTGTTGTGGACGGTGGGTGATGGCACGTACCTTTGCTAACTCTGCGCTGCACACACTTCGTTCGTATGGGGAGAGTAGTTTTGCCAACCCGGCTAGCTCGACAACCTTGCCTTGCGGGCAGTCTTGGCTTGGTATGGTGGTGGGTGGCACGGGAACAGGTTTTGTTTGTCAGCCCTGGTGTACAGTATTTTAAGAGATGATAACCGACTTATTCGATTCTATATGTTGCGCAATGTCGACTCGTCCGCCATGATTTCTGAACTACAAGACTGACTTTCAGAAGCCAAGATTATCTACACAGTTTTGCCATTAGGTGGCACGTTATGTTCCAGTGATGTAATATTCACTTGAAGTCTGGGGTTCACCTCCGAAAGGCTCCTTGTACCAATGTTGTTTTTCCCATTTCAATGTCAGTGGATTGGACCTCCTTCCGTGTTGCACAAGTAGAAATTTCTTGAACACGAGTGGTATTACCGTTGAGTACGATAGCCTGGCCTTTAACTGACCCTTAAGGGTGTGACCTCTTGACTTAGCTTCAAAATCATACTGGCCTGATTTTGTTTGTGGAAAGGAGGACATGCATGAGGAGCATCAGTCCAGAGGAGATGGGCAGGATGTGGAGAGGATGGACGTAGAGTTACGGAACATTTTGTTCTGGAAAGGAAAGTAAAGATGATGGGAGAGAAGGTGGAGGGAGAACAGGAAAGAGATGAATGAAAGGATATTGGAGACGGAAGAGGATTAAGCTAAACAAGAGAGGGATAAAGAGCGCAAGACAAAAGAAGGAAGTCTTCCACTGAAAATACTCTTTAGCTGAATTATCATCTGATGTAGAAAAAGATAAATTCGGGTCTTATGTCCCAGTTTAGCGTGTTCCTACGTTTGAGCATGCAGTATGTATAGGTTGAGTCCATTCTCTTTCCAGAAGTAGATTGTACAAGATTAAAAAAAAAAATGAAACCAATCATTGTGATATTAAGGTTAGAAAATCCTGGAGCGTGTAAAGGGAGGAAAAAGTTGGGAATGATGAACAGACCAGGGATGAGTGTCGTGCTGGGATGAGTTCCGGCGGACTGCTGGGAGTGACCGTCGCACACACACTGGGAGTCGTAACCACAAGCTGCCACCACTACCGGGAGCGTTCCTTTCTTATTTTTGTCCGGATAGAAAATGTCACTGTGTGGGCGCCATGCCTCCCTGGTCACATTAGCACATTAGGCTCACACTGTCCACCATGCCACTGGTTTACCCTTCATTGGCGAGATACTTGTTCTCGCCCATACAGCCCGACTAACAGTGATTGCATGCTTGCCTCTCTCCTTGGTATTTGCTGAGGAGACGTGGATGAAGGGTTTCTGGGAGTGAGGTGTCTGGTGGCAGCTCACCAGTAGTGGGTTCCAACCCTGCCTGGCCTCATGACCCCCATCCCCTAGCATACCACACATACACCACCCTATCCGCTCCACCCCTTGTTTCACTCTTACACACACGACCCTGCCAGGCCCCATGACCTTCCATCCTTTTCATATCACACATACACTTTCCTACCTGGCCTCACCTTATTTTCCCCCACATATACACTACTCTTCCTGGTCCATAACTTCCACACACATACACACACTGCCTTGCCTGGCCCAGTAACACTCTCCCCTCCCATTGCATGCATTCAATATCCTACCTTGCCCCATGTTCCCCATACATACCCCGCCTAACCCCCCCCCCCCGCCTTCCCCTCCACATATCGGCGTCACGTGTGCAGTTTTTCTTTGTGGAAACATATTTTGTTGGGCATCAGTAATACAGTAATTACAACATTAAGTAGTGGATGAAATTGTAATCTTAATGTTGATGACGTTAATGGCTTGGATGCCGCCCGTCCTCGGAGTGACCGACATTTTACTGCTTGCCTTCCGAGAAACCCTCACTCCCGTCGCAGGCGTAAAGAATATAGATTTAAGCACACCCGTAATGTGCACATGTAAGGCAAAACGTGAGAGTGTGGCTTGGTAAATTGACGGGGCGTGTGGAAGTGCCTCAAGGTTGGGACCTTGATGTGCGCTGTAGTACACCGTGACCTCCCCCACCCGACCCAATGCCAGTGCGCCATGCCAACGGATGGCTGTTGCCTCCACAGGGACAATCACGGCCAGGAATAAGTTGAATTGTTACACACCTTGCGTAAATATAAACCAGTACGCGGCATGTCTTTCTGGAACAAACCACATGTAGATCAGAGCAAGTTTGAGGAACAGGCCGCAGTGAGCATTGTAGAAAAATTTCTCATCAGTCGTAGGAAAAAGACTAGAGCACTCATTTTAAGCAATACAAATTTCCCTGGGATGAAAGGTAAAGTCTTGCTGCTGTAGAGTAGGTTTTATTTTCAGACATGGCTTGACCAGAATGTTAAGTGAGGAATCACGTATAATTACCTGTTTATTCTCACTTTACTCCAGTATAACGGAAGAAAGTGCTGGAATTGAAAGAAGCAATCTTGGACAAAGAATATTACAGCAAAAGGAAGACAATTAAAAAAAAAAGAAATATTAAAACACGAATGTTAGGAAGGAATTGAACGTAAAGGCATCCTGACATTACCAGCATGTGGGGGAAGAGAAAGCCACTTGAGTAAACCGGACACCCCGAAATACTTTCATTCCTGCAAAATTATAATTAAGGTTTCAGCACTTGACACCTGCTCATACATTATGACGAAGAAATGAGCGAGATAGTAAAGAATTTAGAATTGCTTGTAAGTGAACCAGTCGATTTCCATGCTACAAAGTCCTCCTGAGTTATGTTTTAGGTATACACATGACAACCCCACCAGAATTTCGGAAAAACAGTAATCATTATGCTCAAATACTTTGCAACAGGATCATACTCCTTTCGCTGTATAATTTTTGTCCAGAAACGCAAACTACCTTCACTGACTGTAAAGTGTGTAGAGGAAGAACGTGGATACTGGTTTTCTGATTGTGAAAGCCGCTAACAAAGCCCTACCCCACAAGGGGAGCAAAACAGGTAGACCAGAAGTAGTTTTCTGGTGAAACCTAATAACTCTATGAGCAGTTTGTACTGTAATGGCAAGAGGTTAGGTTCCTCCGAAATCCTTGTAAGGTGTACTATACCATTACATATTAAGGTATGAAAATTGCATTAAAAAAAAATGTGATGGGAATGTCACAACCCAAACTGATATAACTCGTAATGGAAAATGAGGACATCACAAGGACAGTGAAAGTAAACAAGTGCTAATAAGGTACCTAGGTACTTTAATACTTTAAGTACTAAACAGTCTCCGTTGCGTCAGAAGCTGCATTGTCTCGGGGGGGGGGGAGAAGCCACCTTTGTCTGTTCATTGAAAGTCCGTGATAATTTCTTCCGGCAGGAAGTCTCGTGCAATCGATCATCTCGTTCGTTAACCGGTATTGTTCTTGCAGTTGCTCTATAGTTGTCAGAACTGGGAGAGGAAGGCCAAGCAGGTATGACGCCTTCGAGAACTTTTTTTTTTTTTTTTTTTTTACCACCCAGCATCCATTGTGTCCGTCAAATATAGCAGCATTGAGAAAAATGCACCGAGGTTCTTTATTATTTAACAGCTTGCTCGTACAGACACATCAGTAACCGAGTGAGCGTTACACAAGCATAGCTTGTAATCATCAAACTAGATGAAACATGCACGCATAAAAGAGTTCTGGATCGTATTCCTTCCTAACCACCTTTTAGATTAGGGTGGGCGGTTTGATTATATATATACTGTCTGATGATACACTCCGGTGCAGTCGTTGCCGTTGTAACCACTGGTGTCTTCATTCTGCGGTCGTTTTATCACTTACTGTAAATAGTAAGTTTGTGATAGTCTTAAACTCAGCTACTTAGAATTAATGGTTTGGGATGTCATAAAAAGAGCTGCTGAGAATGAATGGTTAGGATGACCATGATAGTCATTGGTCCTTTTTAAAATCTGCCGTGGAATAAGCGTGATCCGCTTCACTAACGAAGTGATAGTCATATTTTTAGAGTACCTAAGCAGTTAGTAATCATTGTATATTCGGATTTATTTTTTTTTATATACATCATTTGAATTATGGCTTCATTATTTCCACCTGCATGATATTTTCGTGAACTCCCCATGTCATAGTTTTTATTCCTTTCACATGTTCCGTGAATGATGTTAAGCCTAGCACTGGCCGACCTTGGTATTAACAACGGTTTGGGGGTGGACGTTTTTGCCAGAACCTGCCCAGAGCCACATGGGAATACACATTCTCTCTATCGGCTGGGAGCTAGCATCTCCACGAGTCAAATCGTTGTAGGAAAAGCGTGCTCAGCACTGAATATTCTCTGGTGTCATGCTTGGTTTTCTTTATTTATTTAACTTAGCTCCCTGCGAAGCATTGGAGAAAAATGTTCTGTAGAGTTTGTGGAGGATCTATGTGTAACATCTCTATTCCTCTGTTTAAGATGCACTGGAATGACGTCTCTAGAGTCAGCCAGTTTATAGAGACCTAGAAACAGTCATGTGCTTCAGCCCTACGCATATAACTTATTGTTTGTATTGGTTTCCTTAGGCTTACTTTTGAAAAGACTACAAACTTAGAATCGCCTGATGTGATTGTCTTTCCCCACAGCTGCCACCGTAAATAATGCACCAGCCGCCTCTTTTCCATCAGCGGACTAGCGGAATGAAATGAGTGCTTAAATGTCCGATCCAGCTAGTAGAACTGGGTACAGAGTTTGTGATGATAGACATGCGGACTGTTGTGACATACCTAGTAAACCATCACAGACGCGAGTTATCTACCTTTAGAAGGTACAGAATTGAAAACCTTTAACCCTAAGGAGTCTAGGCTCTTGGCATGTTCCTTCTGGGTGAGCGGCTAGTTGCTCATTTATGATGTTGCCTCGGACTATTGCCTGGGACTAGGTCGTATGTAAATTTCATTGTGGACCAAGGACACATATGTTCCTAGCTATGTATCTTGGTACATGATGCGTTACGCCAGATTTACCATTACAGAGTAGTAAGGGAGGGTGAGGGTATAAATACCAATAGTAACAGGAGAGAGGGGAAAAAAAAGTTCACCCGAGGTAGCCAGGAGAGTCATGTAACCCGGCGCCCCTTGCAGTGGCCACTGCGGCTGCGTCACTCCGCCACCACAATCACTTCCGCCACCCTGCCGCCTATTGCATCTTTGTAGGCTTGAGGTCGTTGTTCCTCTAGAAACTTTATTGATGTGGTCATTAAATATTTGTTAGTGAAGTTCTCATTGTCTCAGAATCATCAAATGCACGGATCTCCACTAAATTCATTTGATGTTTGAGTCTCCTTGTCATCGGCAGCAGATGGTGGCCCTGCTCATTTGTTGCAGATTTGATGGTTGTATCGTTCTTTGAGAAATGTATATCCGAATGTTTAATTTTCCTGTATTCGTTGACGGGTATCGATATTTTCTTTTTCTCCATATATATGTTGTCATGAAATAGTGATAAATGTCGATTACAGATTGGTATTTACTAGCAGTAGCAATAACTGTAACAGTAGACACAAGCTATTATGTGTTGCTACACAGGATATTGTAGGCCCCTATGTGAAGTAAGACTATTTTAGGCTAGCACGATCAGAGTTCTGCCGGACACAGTGCCTCTCTAATAACTCTTGATATTAAAATTTCACAATTTTAATGCTACGCTTAAAACGAACTTCATAAAACACTAGTATCCCTATTAATGGTGGAGTGATAGAGTAAGGGTTGCGTGAAATGTGTGTGGTGTGTAAGTGTGTGTAACGGGTAGGGGAGCGAGTGGGTGACTGGGCGGTGCGGGCCGGTTAGCAACAGCGGCAGCAGCAGCAGCAGCCATGGTCAGGGAAGGGGAGGGGTTAGGTTGGGGGTGGGGGTAGGTGAAGGGCCGCGCACGCGCTACACGGGGCTCTTTGTTACCGCGTGCTGACTCCACCTCCTCCCCTCCCTCCCTCCCTCGCTACTCTCTCCATGCACTGTTGAAATACAGATATAGTGTCACCATAGTTATATCTCTACATCGTACACTAAGGCAATAGGTGGATGTGGCTTTACTCTTTTCGAAAGCGTTCCACATATTGGTACATACCTCGGGAGTCAACATTAGGATTATCTGTTATTCATGTTAACAGTTTAAAGGTTTACTCCTGTCCGGAGGAATATGGGTTATTATATGTGTTTGAGCAGCGCTCAGGTTGTACCCAGCTTGAGCAACAGCTTTAGGTCGTACCTAGCTCGACCAGCACTCCGGGGTTGTATTTTGCTTGAGCAGCAGCGCTTAGTCGTACCTAGCTTGAACAGTAGCTTTAGGTCGTACCTTGTTTGAGCAGGCAGCACCCTTAGATCGTACTTAGATTTAGCAGCAACCTTTTGCCGTACCTAGCTAGAGCAGCAGTCTTTGGTCGTCTCTAGCTTGAAAAGCAGCCTTGGCCCCAACCTTGCTTAGCAGCCTACTTGAGTCATACCTAGCTCGAACAACAGCCTTGGGTCTCGGATTGCTTGAACAGCAGCCTTGAGTTTAGATGACATGAGGGGTGAAAATGTGCGTATAGTGACCACTAACACCGCCAGCAGCAGTGACATTGAGCTGAGAAATAAGTAATTTTAGTGTATATTCTCTCTCTCTCTCTCTCTCTCTCTCTCTCTCTCTCTCTCTCGTAGGCAGCCGCCAACCAAAAAGAGATTGTCACCAGGGTATTTGGAGGGTTTGTGACGGCATAGCTGTGACCCAATACTTCATTGTCTGTGTAGTTCTGTTCCTTGGTCAAATTTCTGTCCTTTGCTTTACTTGCTTGTGGGTTTCTAGCATTTAACCACATGAACTTGCTTACCATTTCACACTACTCGCTTTTCTAAACCTCGAGAATTTCCAGGTGTAGTTAAGTACTTTCTCCTGTGCGTTACGTGCCATCCTTTCTTCCAAGCAAAATCACGTAGGTGTTTTTCTCTTCCTAGCTTGTAGGGTGATATATAGAGATTAACGAACAATCTAGCCATGCTTGGTGTCAAAATAATGTCGTAGGTCCATTCTCTCTCTCTCTCTCTCTCTCTAAATGGGTATTTGGATCAGCATTGTATGTTCATAAGATGGTCATGATTAGGGCATCCAGATGCCCATGCGTCTCAACTACTACTATATATGTGTGTGTTTGTGTGTGTGTGTGTGTAAACCGGCATATATTTATGATTGGTTGTGGTGGTAGCATCGGATGGATCAGCCTTATTATTTTTTTCCCGAGGTAACAGCTGCTGGATCAGCGATTGTCGTGGTTGTACCAGCTGTGGCGTGGTATCAGTTTATAGATCACTTCACATGGTGGTAGCAGCTGATGTATCAGTTGTCTTGGTGGTAGCAGCTGATGGATCAGGTTTCCGCTGGTTGTCCTGTAACCTCCAGTATCAGCGGTGTTATCTCACCACATACAGACGTCGTTAGATTATAAGGGAGATTGTCGTCTTATTGTCGAATTTTTTCGGTTATAACTGTAGATATAGTAAGTCTTAAAGGGGCTGGATCAGAATCATTAGCACTTCGAGCACTATGACGGGACGACCTTTGGATATGATGGCTCGTCTTTTCGAACCGACCCATGAGGGTCAGGTCAGCGGTCAGGCTTGAGGATCGTACCCATCACTGCTAGAGGATGACTCTCATCTTAGCAGAAAAAGACCTGGGTGTAGGTAGGTTGAAGAAGCTGACAGAACCAAGCCCTGGGTACCGCTGGAGGTGCGGGCTGACAGACCAAGGCGGGGATGGTAGTGGTTGAAGCTAGTAGAGAGAGAGAGAGAGAGAGAGAGAGAGAGCTGGGCGAGAGCTCCATATGCTCTCTACATACCCTCCTCTCTAACTGCACCACTTGCGCTCCCACACATCCTGTTGGTGCGAGTACCGGTTGCTACAGACTTTTAACATCGCTTGCGTGGCTACATCTAATCTACATGCTTTCACACTGGGCAGCAGCAGCAGTAGTAGTTACCGATATTTAATCGTGACAACCGTCATTTGCGTCTCGTGCTGAAAGCCTTTGAACAGCCTCCTGGAACAATGGTGTAAAGCTGTGTGTTGTTCTTTGTCACGGCCATTGCCACACGTACCAAGCATCAGCTCCAGCACCTCCACCATCGTGTACTGTAGTGTTAACTTCGCATGATTTACGACATTTAGTGAAAAGCGAGAAAGGGAAGAGGACTATTGTTACGAAGTCACACTGGAGGTGAATTTGCAATGTCATTTCATCTTGAAGGTAACTAAAGAATCATGATTGTTTGAAAATATGTCATTGCTTGACTGTATATGGCACGAGGGACCACAGCTCCGGTGCTTGATCGAAATTCATTTCGGTTGTGTGTTGTCCATTATCTTGTTCTTACCAGTAATGAAACCATGACATTACGCTGTCTTTACTCCCAAGTTTAGTTATCGTCTTACTGAGGACCTTGTTAGTCTGTTACTGCGGGCAAATAGTGGAGTGTAGAAAGTTGCTGCCACACCATCCAACTTCCCAAGCTGAATTAATTATTCTTGCCTCCCGCCCTCACATCTCGCATTCACATAGTTCTGACTCCAGGCCGTTCATATGCGGCGACTCATTCCGTAAACTTGATTTAGTTTCAGGTTTGTAGTTTAGGTTACAGTCTGGGCCTAGCCTGTCCTGCAAAGTATGTGAAATATCGCACTCTGAATTTTCTGCTTGAACTTTGTATCCGATGAAATACAACAGTTCTTCAAGAAAGAGGATAGCGGTTGATGTAATCTCGCTCAGGAGAAGTTAACCAGACTTGGTTGCGTAAGATTCTAATGTAGTGTCTGAATTGGTTTGATGCCTCGGTGAGAGGCCAGGGCAGAGGGAGGAGATCTGGGGAGTGTGTCAAGGTCACAAATGGAACCCTATCCGCCTCAGACGTCTACTGCCGAAAAGACGAATCAGAAACAGAGGCCGTCTTCAGACATGGGCTTGTGCTGATTATTATTTTGGGTTCCCAGTTTTGAGAAAGACACCGTCGTTTCAAATTAAATAGTTGCAAGTATATTGATATTTGGTAACATGATTATGATGAGGTATCGTAGCTGATCAAATTATACACGAATTAAGCACAACAATGTTCATTTTGTCGTTTACAGTTTGCATTGTCCTTTATCTATGGCTGCAATACCATAACAATGCAAACAGTGTGCGCCAGTAAGGCCTTTTGTTTATGACTGAAAACGATGGAAATCAGTAAGATATTAATGCAAATGGCAAAAATCTCCTTGGTGGCGTGTTGATGTTACCTGGAGAAATGAATGAACAAGATAATGAAATGAGAACAAATGCATCCATAACAGGGGAGTAGGTATCACTTCATGAGGGATCACATCACCATTATAAACCCGTCATTTGCGAGATCACGACACAGGTAACCTGTCATTTGAGAGATTACATAATCAAGATAACCCGAATCACTGGTAAGATTACCACCTGTCATTTGAGATTACATCACCATGATAACCTGGATCACTAATAAGATTAGCGGTACGCTTGCAGCATTTCCTTCCTGCACAATTTAGTTTGTGGAGCATTTCCTTCCCGCACAGTTTAGTTTGTGGAGCATTTCCTTCTCCCAATGTAGCCTTTTTGAAGTCCGTATTGTAGAATCCTCTAATTCCCTCCCACTGCCCTAGAAATTAATCAACTATAACCGGTAGTCGTTACGACCAGTCACGCCGTTGCTGATTCGCTGGCCTCACACGCCAGAAAAAAAATTTGTTCATGCACGTTGAGTTGATAAACCATGGCCGGGGGTGACATCATTAAGTTTACCCAGTAAAGCTTCAACACATTGTTGAAGTGGTAGGATGGTGGAAGACTAACTGCATCACACCACACCAGCTAGTGTAAAAGAGAAGTGATAGCTCCTGACTTCTCAGTGCTTTTTGAATCGAGTTCCTTCAGTTTTAGTGATTAACCCATTCAGTTTCCTGTGTTTGCGGTGTTCCATTATATTTTTTTTCTTTTAGGGGAATCCTAATTTAATGTGCGAATAAGATATATATATATATATATATATATATATATATATATATATATATATATATATATATATATATATATATAT
>JAYMFT010394343.1:0-19437 GCA_038088735.1 Panulirus argus
ACTAGACAGTCTCCATTTTTGTAACAGCTAGCATTATCAAACTCATATTAGAGGTACTGTTATGAACTTGGGGATCTTCGTTCTTACCAGTGATGACTCCCAAACTAGAAGGATACCACTCTCTGTGATGCCGCAGAGATGGTGGTTGTCGTGGGTATAGTGAAGTCTGAAAGAGTAAATGAGCAAACATAAGTAATTTCATAACCAATTTTAAATATATTGTGTATCAGGAGAGTTAGTGACATCTGCTTAGTGAGCCAGCATTTTAGTGGTTGTCAAGTTGAACTCCTCTGACCCAAGTAGTTGTCTTTTCTTTCTGCCTCACTAAAATGTGGACTAATGGCATTCTGTTCACAAACATACAATCTCTCCCTGTCACTGAACACTAGACAACACTTAACTCACACAGCTCATTCTTCGTAACTTGATTTTTCTGTGGTGAACACTATGTGCTAGCCCTGTCTTTTGGCAAAATGGTAGGAGCAGTAGATAGAAGTAAGAGGTAGGAACATTTAGGCAGGAGCATTAGGTAGAAACATTAGTCAGAGGTGGTAGGTATGAGCATTATATTGAAGTAGTCATTAGGAACATTAGGTAGGAGCCTCTGCAAACACTGCACTAGACTTGCCCTCTGCCAGTAGCCTGTTAAGGGTGAGGCATTAAAGGCTAAGAAGCGGCAGTAGAGTTCTTTAGTTATGGAGACGCTACTGCCATGGCCACCCCTTTGAGGGAGTTCCAATTGGAATAGGCATCAGAGATAGAGATAGACAGGTAAAGAATCTATATAATCAGTAAAAATATTTTGAAGTCCACTAGAGCAATAGTAAAGGCAAAGTTAAAGTTTTGGCTGGTCAAGATATGTATGTATAGAGAATGGGATAACAGAATACACTATGGTTAAAAATTTAAAAGAGCACTTTCCAACATCCTTGTAATGATTGCCTTCATTATCAAAGCAGAAAGGGCAAATACAATAAAATGAACTTGGTAATGGTAATCTTGCATAAAATACCTTCAACAAGAGGGTTTGAATAAAAGTACTGGTTAATCTCTGATTCTTTTCTGATGCAAAGTGTACTAATTTAGCAAGAAATATTTCTATAGGCATGTTTAAAATCTTCACTGCCTGTAAAGAACAATTAATTTCTTAGTAAACACTTGTAAAAATATTCAGAAGTAGACTTAACCAAATAACTTCACCTCACATTTCTTGACACCATTGTAATATGTTACTCATTCATTCAAGTTGAAAAATTTATAAACTTTATTCATAAATGCAAAAATAATGTGTAACTGAAGTGGCACATGGCTGTAACCTCAAACTATGAGAGGGTGCTCTCCTTTCCCATCATCAAGCAACTTGTAATCTTCAGGTGTAAGACAATGAGACTGCTAATTACTTGGGGACATTAAGAAGCGGCACTGGAGTTCACAGCCATGGAGACACTTTTGCCGTGGCTACTCCCTTGATGGAGTTCCCAAATGAAACAGGTGTCAAAGATATAAAGAGATAAAAAGGGAAGGAAGAGTGCCCCTCCCCCCCCACACACACACACACACACAGTTTAAAACTCCAGATGTAATTTCTCCACTGTACTAGAGCAGGCTTAAAGAAAGCATGCTAGAGTCAAATCTACATGGAGTAACTGAACTTAACTATCTACCTATCATCTTTTACTCAATTCCCATGTACATGGAGCAGATCACATGCAACCAGCCTGTCAGTTAATGAAATACATATCTTTAACACACATATCTAATGTGTAAAGTGTAACATGGATTTCCACATAAATATAAGTGCTGCTTTTTCAACCTGCTGGCTTGAGTGATTTGTTAAGTGAAGTTAAGCTCTTCGTTCAGATCTCCATCTTCATAAAACTACACCTTTGTGCACATTCTACACATTTAAAATAATTCTTCTGACATACTTATCAGAAATAACTCTTGCCTTGATCAATTCACTCAATGCATCTGTCCATCTCTTCTAGTTCTCATCTTTGTGCCTTCAACTATAGTATCATTTACCTTTTTGACTAAACTATCATCTGCCAAGCATTCTTCATGACCATTACATCTGAAAAGGCTTTTAATCATGCATCTTACAGATATTTTCTTTGCATTTTCTTCTTACATCTTCACTCTTTTACTTAATTCTCCTAACCTTCTAATCTACTTAAAAGATCCATCTCTACTGTTTTTATCTCAGACCATCTCTATTCAAGAAAACTATGGTTTTATATCCATCATCTAAGCTGGAACAAGTGCTCTATCATGCATGCATTTACTGCACTGAACACTTATGCCTTCTCATTCACCAAAGCTTTTGCTGCACCTCCACTTCCTCTCCCTTGCATGCTTCACTTGGTCTTCATTTTTTCAGCTATAATCCTTGCTAAAGATCACCCTAAAACCTGAAAGGTAAGGCAGAGGAAGACAAAGGCTTCCGAACAAATCATACAATCATTTGCTCATTCTTCTACTTAGTTTCCCTAACAGATATCTTTACCCTGTTTGCTGGTTCCTGCCTCATCAAGGCAGCAGTAAGAGATGACAACTAAGGAATGTGTCAAGGAAAAATACTCTTTTACTTCCTTCCTCTGCTCTGGCTTTTGGAAAGTATAATACTACATGTTGGGAAGGGTTTCCAGCAACCCATACCCACCCCTCTCAGTCACTTTATACTGACAATTTTGTTAAATATATTACAACATTTAGTCTTCTTGTTCATATCATTTATTCCCCTATATATCAAACCCTAACATGAAAACTACTATGTCTATCCCTATAGGTAAAACAATACATTAAACACAGTCTCACGAAGTTATTGGTTGTCTTGCTCGGTCGGTTCTCAGTTCACGTACTGGTCTTAGATCCCAAACACTCCACAATCTGAAAACAAAAGAGGAACATAATCTATACAATTTCTAATAATATCACTAACAACAGTGATATCAACAAAGATAATAAGATATATAGAACTCTCATAATACAAGCTGACTATCAAAAATCAATATTTCTAAAAGGTTAAACTTCCAAAATGTGTTTCAGTAAATTCTAGATTACTGCCAAATTAGAACACAAGTTTCCAGAACTGACTGGGTCTTATACAATATATACCTATACTCTCTTTAGCACAAATGAGAATGAGTATTCTGAAATGTTATTTATTTTCTTCATAATTATGCCAGGACAAATTACTATGAAAGAGTCCTTGTGTTACCCAGGATCTCCTTTTAGAAGCTCCTGCAGCCTAAGGCTCTGTTACTTCCAATAGCAGGGAAATGTGAACTCCTTTGGAATGAAAAGTTCTTTGATAAGACTGCACTCCCAATTATACAGCCTCACCAAAAGTGACTTTTCATTTGTGGCATACTCTCAAGCAGGCAGAGTCCAGTAACACCTTTTAAAGGAGTACAGCGGAGTGTATAAGAAGGACAGATAACAAGAGACTTGATGGTTCATGATGAAGTTGTTTGCAGTCTTTCCTATCTCATCTGCAAACATGAAATCAGCTTGATAACTAGGTTGATATGAATTATATCAATACAAATCACAAATATAAAACATACCTAATAAGGCCATCAGCCAAACTTGTGGCAATAACATTGATAGCAGTACCCTCAGGAGCAGAAGAAAAAGTGATGGCTGTTACTGGTGCAGGAGTGACTGCTGAATCTACAAGTGCCCCATTGATGGTGTACAAGCGCAGCACTGAGGCAGCAGATCCAAGAGGACTGACAGAGGCCCAGTCTCCTAATGTCTCACTCACAGCTAACAATGTGACTTCCACACCACTTGAACCAATGCTCCTGATGTAAGACAACCTATAAAAACATCATAAAAAAAAAATCTGTGCATACAGTACTTCCTAAACTACAGTATTAAGTGCAATAACCAAGTATAATACCCTGCAAAATATTTATCATAAAGGATAAATTTATTTTGCAGTGTGGAACAAGTGATCCACACAACTGAAGTGTCTGCAAAAAACCTTGTCCATCTCCCCATACACTCTCAAAGGCAATAACACACATTTTTGTACTTTGTCATCTCTCCTTTGGCTTTGATTACTGCCTACAGATGTCTGGGCAGGAAGATGGCAAAATTCCTGAAGTATTCTAGATCCACATTAGGGCTCTGATCTCTTGCATGAGGAAAGGCACTTATGAGGTGCTGCAGGAAGCAGCTGCCTGATTGTGCATTCTGATCAACCAGTGTGCCTAGAAATCTTGTGTGTACCCAAATTTTCTTGCTTTCAGGTGAGAAATTAGGCTTTCTCCTCCATTAAAAGGTAAGAGCCAACCATTCTGAAGCACAGTTGGAAGAAAAATAAAGCCATGAAGCAAAATTCACAAAAATGAAGTGGCAGCCTAGGAAAAAAACTTCTCATGATCACCTAGGGCACAATGTGGTGTGTTGCTGGTGCTCATACCATTAGAAACATTAGTTTCAAAGACCACATGAATGGTGATTTCACCCTGAGAGCATCATATGATTCTGTGGACAATAAACCTTAGCCATGCATCACCTTTGAAAATATAACTGGGGCAGACAAGGCTTTTTTTGTGGACACTTCATTTGTTGTCTCATAATTAAGGAAAACCTAACTAAACAGAAACAAAATGTAAAAGTATTTCTATCACACATGACAGCTAGGGAGTGAATGTGTGCAAACAAGATCAATATTATAATTGCACGCTTTGTTTATAATGAACAAGGACCAGAAGGAAGATCATAATGAGTGAAAGATGTGTGTGCACATGTGGCTGAATTTGCTTGATGGTACAGATGAGCATGAAGAATGATATCCTAATAATTTCTTGCAGTAACAGAAATGCAAGGTTAACTTAAAAAACTTTCAGTGACTAATTTCATATAAATTATACACCAAAGAGAGAAATTCAAAAACTAAACACTAATCACACAAACCCTGTGTCTGTTGCAAAACGGAAAACGAGGTGCAGTGTGTTTTCACCTCCCATTACAGCCTGTAATCCTGAACATAGACCAGAGCACTATCTCAAGGTAGACACAGATGCAATATAGTGAGCTGAGGAGCATGTGTAAGAGAAGAGAGTTCGAATGGAAAAATAAGTGATGTGCTGTGGAAACAGTGTTTGGGTATAGGACTTTATTAATCATCCTATTTTATGGTGTGGGATGATAAAATGGAAAAATCATAATGGACAATTTATTACAAAACCTCAGTCCATTAATCATTCTGTGATGAATTTCACTAATCAGCTCTTACTAAAAAGACCTATGCAAGACAATATCAATGACCATACTCTCACATGATTAATTAATCAGGAAAAATTCAAGATCTTTTAATAAATTCTCATTTGACAGACTCAAGGTATAATTTCTTGATTCCAGTCGGTCTGGCTTACAATTTCTGGGGAAGTAAATAAAGAAATGACAGATGTTTGATAATGAACCATGGAATTACTTATGCCACCTAAGCTAAAAAGTATATATAATTAAGTAAATCTGACCTGTTGGTGTCCCACAGTACACACATTCCATCTTTGCCACCAGAAATGCAAACACTGAATGCCTCTGATACATGCATGTGTGTCACTGCATGTGTGTCACTCTGCATCAGAATCAGGTGCTGTTTAGTACAAAACAATGTTAGGAGACAGTTTCTAAACAATTAAGAACCACCGTCAGTTCAAGACAATGACCTACAGCTGCTGTTGGGAGGCTGTGGGGATACGCCAGTCCAAAAACTCGACTGTTCTCCTGAGGTTAAGAAGTGGGAATAAAGTTTGTAACCATTATGAAGCGGTGTTGGTTGCTGACTTCTCTCTCTCGCGTAAACAATATATGTATTCTGGGAGGGTAGCTGTTTGAACAGGTTCTTTGTCTGCTGTCCTTAGCCACGACCTCCATTCGGCCACTATTCCTCACCTGGTCATGACTGCCACCTGGCCGTCATTTCTCACCTGGCCGTGACCGCCATTTCGCCAGGACTGTCATTTGGTCATGAATCCCATTTGGCCATGACTCCCACTTTGCCAGGAGTAGCGCCTGGCCAATACTCAAACTTGGCGGCCAATGCTAGATGAGCACTTGGCCAAGACTCCCAGATCATCTCATGCGAAGACTGTTTTGTTCTCAATCTCGTGTTTGACACGACGTATGAATACCCTATGGCGGGTTTACGTCCACTGAATATATACGGCTAATTCACAAGCCAGGCTGTGGTCTAGGTTAACAAGCCAGACTATTGTCTGGGTTAACAAGCCTAGATGACTGTCATCTAAGTTTAAGCATCGATTATCGGCGAAGACGGGATGTGATCTTGGCGCAAAATTAAAAGAATGTTAACGAGGACCTGGCTTATCTTGAAAAAGAAATATAACGAAAGTGATCTTGGTGTACAGATGGGTTAACTTACAAAGGCGTCTTGTGATCGTCTTGGAAAGACGGGATTACTTGCCGAAGGTGGTCTGTGATCTTGGTACAAGGACGGGATTATTCTCGAAGACGGGGATGTGTGATCTTGAGATCATTTAAGAAGTAGCGGTTATGATCCTGGTATAAATTTACGATTATTTAGGAAGGAAGGGTGTCATCACGGTTGAATATGGGTCGCAAGGTGCAAATGTAGGCTATTTTGAGTGCGGGTTGTGATTTCCGGGTAATCACCACATGATCACAAGGTCGAGCTGTGGTCTTGGCATACCTGGGTTATTTTCAAGAGCGAGGCAGTAATCTTTCTCGCAACCCTAGTCATTTACGAAAGAGCACACCGTAATCATGGTACACTATAGAGCATCGACAGGAAGAAACTGTAAATACGACTTATTTACAGAAAATGAGCTGCGGGTGGAGTGTGTAAGATTTGACAGTTTTAAAGACCGAACTCTAAACATAAATCATTTACAAGATTGGTAAACATTTACTGTGTATATGGTCGTGTAAAACGCTTATTAATTATAAACCCCAGGATGTAAACCATGCAAGACCTAGTTATTCACAAGGCTGACCTTGTAAACAAGAGTTATTTACAAAACTGATGTAAACATGGACTATTTACAATTTCGGGACCATTATCAGACTGTAACTCGACCACTGGGAAAGACGGATGTCTCAGCAAGCTAAACTTAACCCATGCTCCAGCTCTACCCACTGCGAACCCTACAGTATTCTCATGGCAATGAGATATCAAGTCCAGTTCCGTACACACGCTGTAATCCTCTCCGACTCCAAACCAGCTCTTGCAACACTCCCCGGAAGGAGAGCTCTGCAGCAAACTGTTCCATTAATCATTCCCTCCCTGCTTAATAGAAGCCGAGAACAGTGGCCTACGCACCCAATGGTTGTGGATGCCTTCACAAGTCGGACCTAAGCGTCATGACCATGAAGATAATCTCGCTAAACATGGCTGTTCGCTCTCGGGCCCTTACACCAGACTTGGTCGAGCTAAAGGCGTAGTCCGCGCTGACCAAACACCATATACTCGGGTGGGAGAAAACCTCTTGAGAGATTATGAGAGACAAAGTAGAGAGACAAAGTAGCTGTACTATTGTGTACTATGATAATTCTAGGCTAAAGGAACATCAATATGGAAGGCGCCGGATCCATAACAGACAATGCGATATTGCAACTGCCAGAATACGCCTAGAATACAGGTACATGCAGCAAGTCGCGAGAAACCATTACCCTGAACATTCCGAATGCCGACTCTGTTCCGGACCTGATGACCATAAACTATGACACTAAATTAGCGAATGCCCCAAAGCCAGTGATTTTTTTTACCTCAAGGCTTACTGTCTCGACGGCTCTGTGATTACGTCATTAATCATAATATATTTGAAGACATTCTGACACTAAATCCAAAATTCGTGTGTAATCATGCACAGCGCAAGCAAATTCTGTAACTACAATGTCCAGTGTGTAATGCACCTTGACCCCTCTTTGTATTACTGTGAATGTTAACAACGTGCCCAGAGCCAGTATATTCTGTAACTGTATGCCCAACATGTAATGTATCTCTGACCTTTCATATTGCTATCAATGTTAACGACTGTATGCCACGCTGTGTCCTGTTTCAAATACACATCTCGGTGTATATGTACTTTGTGTATACACTGTAATTGTAATGTTAAAGATGTTCTGTATATGTATGACATACTTCAAACATGCTTTATCGAACACAAATGTTGTTGCCTTATGTTGGTGTCAGCATCACTTGCTATCACTGTAATTATGTATCATGTATTTGAGGCATCTTAGATTCCCCCATCCCACGACGGAAGGAGGGACGCTTTAGGGTCCCTGTGCTTCACCCTCCTATGTCCATGAAATATACCCACTGTACGCTCTACACTTACCTAGCCAGACAATATATATTTCAAAACCAAGTAACGTTTGCTACAGTCCTACCCGCTCCTGCCCCTCACGTTCCCATGCCCCCCCTCCCCCCTCTCCTGATACCTGACACCATCAGCCGCTCCTCCCTGACACCTGACACTGTGAAGGAGAGGGGTAGAGAGAGAGGGAGAGACAGAGAGGGGCTCAAGGAGGTGACCTTGTCCAAATGATCGAGGAAGGGAGTGCTGGAGACAATGCAACTGGTGCAGAGGAGGTTTGTGTGTGTGTGATGGCGTCATGGATAGGGTTCGTTTGGAAGGATGAGTGCGTTTTAAAGTAGATGGAGGAGCAAAAAGTTGTCATATGGTGGATGTGTACTGAATAAAAGATACATCGAGTGAAAGAACTCATCGAGACGTATTTGCCAAAATGTGACAGAAAACATTTACTGACCTGGGAGTTATAGTGTTTGTACATGATGCTCTAAGGAGTCATAATATCATCTGGATTGTAATAATCCAGATTCGAAAAACGGTGTTCACTACGCGGTCCACATATCTCTTTTTCCAGCGGCCCAGAAGACAAGAGACCTTGTTTCCAACCTGACCTTTAATGAGCTGCTTCGAAGATTCATGTGGGGAGGAAGGGCTTAATACAACGCCTCGAGAGTTTCGTAGTGCTCCGATATGATGCTTCGGGGGGTTCATGACACATCAGTTTGAATCTTGAATCTTTTATGGCGTCCATGGGCTACTCACGTTACCACTAGTTATTGATGGCGTCGTTCTAGTCTTGCAGCCCACAGTCAGGAGGAGAAATGAAACGAAAATGATCACCAGCCCGCTCTCTCTCTCTAGTGAGAGGTTTGTGAGAGCGAGTCGGGAGAGGGAACGGAGAAGACTCGCCTGACCTTCTCGCTAGCACTGTAATGATCGCCTAAAGCCACAGGAAAGCCCTCCTCCCTCGGCAAGACCAGGTATACCTGGGGTAAACTCCCGTGGTATACCTGGGGTATGCTCTTGCTGTATACCTTGGTATACCGCCGTGGTATTCCCGGGGTAAACTGTGATATAAGTGGGTTAAACCGCCGAGATATACCTGGAGTATACAGCCGTGGTATTCCTAGGGTAAACTCCTGTGGTACACCTAAAGTACACTGCCGTTGCAGTACTGGAGTAAATGAAAACGGAACAGAAACGTGGCACTGTTGTAACAGGCAGAACGTAACAGGAACGTGGCACTGTTGTAACGGGTAGAACGCAACGGGAACGTGGCAATGTTGTAACAGGTAGAAGTGAGTACTCTTTCCCACACAACTGTAAGTGTATCCTTTAAACCCTGTCTCGTCAAAATAAACCCAACATAAAAAGTTTTGTTTTCTTGTCTTTATTAAATCTTTTCGTAAATCGAGTACGGGTCGATCCGGGTCTGGAGCCCCTGAGACATTATCTTCGACAGTGGCGTCCTCTTGTTTACAAAAGTGGTACCCTGTCAGTCAAGCGTGACCTGAGCTGACCCCCAGGCTACCACTGACCTGACCCGCGTGACCCCCGGCCGTCTGAGAGGGGTGTCAAGTAACGACGCACACGAGAAGGAAATCTGTTGTTTGGGGGTAAGGGGGGGGGGGCCTGTCAAGTGCCTAACACCCCCGCAGGGGAGGTGAATGTATCAGCCATGTTGGTGAGGTGCTCCCAGGGAGGGTCATGATACTGGCTCACTTGGGTCCGTCTCGCTGACGAGACACGAAGGTTCTGACTCTGGCTGTTCGAGACGCAGGCTCAAGAGCCTAGATGCTTCTTAAGACGAAGGTTCAGACCCCGGGCTTTTCTCGAGAGGAAGATTCAAACCCTCGTTACTCGGAACGAAGGTACAGGCTCCTAGCTACTCGAGACGAAAGTACAGATCCTCGCTGCTCCAGATGAAGGTTCAATGACTGATTTTGAAAACAATTACTTGCCCCGCACTAGTTATTACACAACGACAAAATGAATTCTATTACACGATTTAAGTGATTTGTGGAGTCAATTATCTTCAAATGAACAACACTTACCACACACAAGACAAAACCTTACAATCAAATTTAACATAAATTGCGTGTATATATATATATATATATATATATATATATATATATATATATATGGGTGTGTCCGTGGGTCATGCTTTTATTGTTATAATATTTAAATGTATCTCTTAGTCTGAATGGAAAAAAAATAACTACGGCTGAGTTGCTCAGAAGATTGTGTCTCATTTGTAAAAAGAATCATTTCTAATCAGAAATAGTTCAGTTTACAAATGAGTCAGTCTTAGGAGAGCATTTATTTCCTCGTCGGGTTATAATTGGTGCACGGCAAGTGACTGTTTCATGCAGCAGCCACAAAACTGCCCTGTCTCTTATAAGGTAAAGTACATGACAATAAATTTCACTAAACCCGTGATTACAGTAAAGTGGGGGAGGAGGAGGGTTCGGCTGATGTAGGTAAACAACAGCTTGGTGGATGCTGAGACGAGAGAGGGCGAGACACGGGAAAACCAATGGCGGAGGTTAACATGCAAACACGGACCTTCCACGATGAGATGGTCACCGTATATGAGGGGGTAATACACTTGGCCGCCTTTGACCACACCCGGTAATCCCGTGCTAATGATGTAATTTGACAGCTGTGAGAAACTGGGCTCACGATCCGAGTTTAAAGTGAAGCCGTCGTACACCACACCACTCGCCAAAACGTCCGCGCGAGAAATTTACAGGTGACACAGATCAGCGGTGCGAGACTCTCTAAACGTCATCATCTGCGTCCGTGTGCCCCCCTCCCCCCCGGGGAATATTAGGAGGTACGTTTGGGCGGGGGGGCGGGGGGGGGGAACCTTCCAGGGAAATGATGCACGGCTACGAGAGGTGGGTCAGGCTCTGCAAGTGGAGATGGGCATAGGATAGTGTGTGTGTGTTGGTGAAGGCGTCGTTTTGGTCGCGATAATTTCCCCAAAGCAAGGGGGGGGGGTTGTGACTGGCACTGACTGCGCTTTCTTTAATGTTACAATATCACGCGTGTAATGTCCCAGAGTGAGTGACAGGGATTGTGGAAGGGAAGCTTAGAGAAGTGACGGGTCCTCAAAAAAAAAAAAAGAGGGAACAAGCTTTTTCATTTTTTTTTTTAAGGGTGTCTGGTAAGGGAGGACCTAAAATGAGGTGGGAAGGATAAGGCACAATGGTCGGTGTGAAAGTAGGAGTGGATATCCTGGAACTGGCGAGATAGCTTCATGAGGGAGAGGACGCCATAACTAAGGGAACGGTGACTATGTTAGCCCCACGACTAAAGAAAGGAATTGTGGGTCGTGTTTTATTCGCTAGGCAGAAAGCTTGGACTGTGTGGGTCTGCAACAAGGCCTGGTTGAGGTTCGGACAACTTGGCACGTAAATCGAACTCCTGTTTACGGATGACATGACTGTAGAGGAAGACGCCAAACAGAAACCTCAAAACGGAAAAAAAAAAAATGTGAATCTCAAAGTGTACTTGTGTGTTCGGAACACGACTGGGGGTACACCAGCTAACGAGGATGCGTGTCTCCCTGTACTTGATGAGGAGTTGCGTGTGAGGCGAACACTACTGGGTGGTTCTGTGTTGCTGATGAGGAGTTGTTGTGCTGAGAGGCGTCTGTATCGCAGAGCGTCGTGTCTCGATCTCTCCCCATGAGGGGCGGAGGAGGGTCGGTGGTCCCGGTGACACCCACCCTCCTCCTGATAATAAACGAGTCAACGATACCGGCTGGCTTGATCCACGGCAACATACGACTTGCAGAGAGGACGATGCTCTCACCTGTGGACCCACAGTGACGCTACGTAGGTACGCTGCTTCAGTGACATCCTGAAGAATATTGTCGTAGATATCCTTGTTGATATCAACGAACAGAGATGTCGCTCTGGAAGGAAACGACAACCAACACAGAATCAGAAAGTACGCGATCATTAAATCAGGTAAAAGTACGAAAGAACTTATGAAAACACAGCAACAACAGTACTGCAGTAACAATGTGGGTCAATAAGGGGTCATAATCAGGCCAGTAAAGTAGTTCCCCAAGAAGGACTAATATAAGCATCACGACCTAGTCAACAAAACAGTACAAGCCGTGTTGAACCATTCTCGCAACAGAGCAGCGGACGAGAGGCTGTCAACCCTGGTAATGAGAGTGGTCATAAACTCGACAAACAAGGTCAGCCTTACAGATCACTGACAGCACGAGCTGGCCGAAGAATGAATAAGGCAAAGCCAGCAGGAGCAATAAAGCAATTCCAATCGGACAATAAATCACCCAACACCTGTGATAACAGAGAAAGCGCAACTGAGCAATCACACAAACTGAGTACCGATACTTGTCCAAAACATAACAGCGGCAGAGGCCACCCACTGTCAAGTAAGGAATAAGTAACGTGGAACAGTGATAAAAGATCTTCGGCAAGAGAGGTGGAACAGTAGCAAGAAGGCCACCCTCCCTGAGATCGAACAATAACAAAAGGATTTCCACCAACACTGATGGGACATAAACAAAGGAGAGACATCCCTGAGGGAGATGGGACAAATAACAAAAGACTTACTCTGCCAAGGGATACAAAAACAAAAATGACAAAAGACCTCCGCTACCAATATAAAAATATATACCAAAAGTCCTCCACTGCCAGAGGAAGAAACATAAAACAAAAAGCCTCCAGAAACACCAGGAGCAAAAGCGGATTAATAAAAGCCACTTCAGGAGTGGGAGGGAAACAACAGACCTCAACTGCCTGAGAACGAGTGACGACTGAGGGGATTACCGCGTAATACCCAGCAAACGTTATGACGTGGTTGTGATATTAAAGAACGGGGGGCTCGACCGACCCATCAACAACGAATACAACCACAACACGAACACAACGCTAACAACAGCGACACGTCCACGACACTTTGACAACGACAGCACGGCAGAGGATTCGCCACAAAACAGCTGAAAGTGACGACGATCTAAACACAACACAGTAACGATAAGAAAACGAGGACAATAACGACAAATTATAAGTCAAACAACGACGGGAGCAAGAACACGTCAAGAACAACAACAACAACATAACAGTGGCAGCCAAAGAGTACCACCCATGTTCTCGCCTTTTTCGTATTTTTTTTTTCTTTTCTTTTTTATTCTGCCTGGGGCAGCTGGTCGGCCAGGTGTGCAGCGTACCCACTCGTCGAGGCCAGCCAGCCAGCTGCGTCACCACACCCACCACTTCCAACAGCTGACCTCTACATCTGGTTCTACCGTTTATTCAGCTGGTTCTACAGTTCAGGCAGATGGTTCCCCAAACCCCTCCCACCCCCCACCCCTTGAGCACGACTGTACGACCTCTCGGTATGAAGGCCCGGCACTTTAATGGTCAGGTCAACGGCCGGGATACCCAAAGGGTCGAGCTGTCGTGCTCAAGGGTTGTATCGTTGCGCTCAAGGGCTGCAACGTCGTTCTCAGCGGCCTTCCCGTCTTACTCCGAGTTAACCCAATCTTGTAACTCTGAATGGCATTATGAGTTTAAAGAACAGCAGAATATGCATTTGGAGGCAGACGACTTGAGGATCCACAAAATGACCCCCAAGAACCCAGCCAAGTTCAGAGGGTAAAACGGCTGATCTCAGCCCTCGCAAGGCTTGATCCCGAGATCCGACGCAATTGTCTTTTAGGAATGAGACAATCCCGGGTCTCACAAAGTGCCCTTAGGGATAAGACATTTACCCAGAGGGTCAGAGAGATGGTAGAGCTGAGAGATATGACAACTTTAAGGCCACACAAGTGTTCACGCTAACTTGCTTCGTGTCACACACACGATATTCACACCACCGCTCAAACTGCTGACGCGACCAATACGGGCAAAACAGGTAACGCCGCCAAGAGAGGGGTTGAATGATAGGGCTGACCCCAGACGAGAGGGCTGGGTCTGTCTGAGGAGGGCGGAGAACATGTCTGGCGGCTGCATTACAATATGCAACAGCAAGACATCAGACGGGTCGCCAATTTGTCTTCGTACGGCGCTCAGGGGATGGGTTCATCCGAGGGCCCTACGTGCCTGTGAGGATGTGCGCGGACTTACAATGATCCGGAACACCTGAAAAAAAAAAAAAGTGTTCATTTCTTTCTTCAGTTAATGTGACACTGTGTACGGTATCTGACTCATCTTGAACTCCTTCAGGAAGGAGTTTTTATCATCAATTAGTAGTGGTAGTTGTATAAATGACGTTAGCGGCCCCAAGACCCTTGCAGTCCATAGGCCTTACACCCAAATATACAAACAACCAAATGGGAATGGGTTTTTCGACATTTCGGTCAAAACTTCTCTCTAGTCTAAAAGCCACCATCAGGTCTTCGTGTGTGTGTGTGTGTGTGTGTGTGCGCGCGCGCGCTAGAATTGTGCCTCTGAAATTGCTTTCTGGTCGAGGAAGGATCGCCTTCCAGCCGAACGGGGGACGTCAATTGATAGGAAAAAATCATCATCCCAGCATAAGCGTTACCGATTTCTTTCACTCTCTCTTAATTTTTTCTTTAACGTACCTGTTGTGTGTAGTGTTGACTGAGGGAGTGTTCCTGGGCCCCATTCGGACCCTACTCTTCATCGTCTTATGTCGATATACTGTATCCACTGCTATGCTCTATAGTCTATGCTTACCTACACCTCTCCCACCTACCCTTCACCCACGCCATCACTGGAATAACTCGTCCGTGGTGTATTTAGAAAAATAAGAATTCTGAAACTAAAACTATAAAGCGTAAGTTCGGTCGTTCGTTCTTCATGGAGAGGTACGCAGTTCGTTACTTTAATCTGAGGGTTCTGTCGGAGACTAATCAGATGGAATTTGTTCTCGTTGCAGGGGAATAAATTAAAAACAAAATCCATCCCGTATAAGAACCGTATCCCATTTTCTCTACCAGTTACCTGCAATCATCAGGGAGGCTGCAGGGATGGGGGGCGGCGACTGTCACAATATGATTTATAATCTCCATTAATCCGGCCTTTCAGATGCTTAGGGGGATTTTTCAAGTGGCGTATCTCCGTTGTTTTTTTCCTTATTACGTCGATCGATCATCGTCCCGGGGTAGTTCACGGGCCAGAGACCTGCATGTTTCTTCAACTGGCTGTTAAGGGAGAAGAAGGGGAAGCAGAGAGCCACTGCTGGGCCGGTGGACACGATTTGGAAGGTCCCTTCCTCAAGTTGTTGTCATCGTATTGATTCTCTCTCTCTCTCTCTTATTAATCCATTTTTCTTTATTTTCATATTTCAATTAGCCTCTTACCTCGCCCTGAAAGGAAATCAACCACAGAAGCTCGCCCAGGGCCAGTCTACCTCCCTACCCACCACCACCACCACGGCCAAAACAATAGGCCTAATTATAATAATCTGCGGTTATCACATCAGCAGACCGGGACCTCCACAGTCTTACTCTCCCTTATACCTTCCACACTCCCCTCTCACACTCGATCCTTCCCACATTTTTACACGGCACCGTTTCCGTATACTGGTTCGTTGGTTCCCGTATACTGGTTCGTTGGTTCAATCCGTCAGTTCAATGTCTTTGTTTATTTTCACCACTGACTGGTTCAACAGCTCAGCGAGTACATTTAAAACGGCTACCCATTATCTTCGTCCATGGGTACACTCCCACTGGCTAAAGCGTTATTCCTTCGGTCTCTCAGTTCAGTTGCTCAACCCATGGGTTCATTCCCTTGGTCTTAGCCTCTGTCTCACTCTCTCGACCCGGTGCTTCACACCCAGAGCTCGAGCCTCTGAGAGAAAGACCGTAGGAAGGGGTGCGAAACCTGACGACCCCCCCCCCTCCCCTTTGTAATTATCCAATGTTTGGACCGGCAAGGCTAAACATGGCTTCCTTAATTACAGCTTATGAGGGCTACTAATCATACGGTCCAAAGGGGGGGGGGAGGAATCTCCAAGCTTTCTAAGCAGTCAGTGGTAGTTTCTAAGCTTTCTAAGCTGTCAGTGGTAGTTTCTAAGCCGTCAGCAGTAGTTTCAAAGCTTTCTTTAAGCAGTCAGCGGAGGTCTGTAAGCTCCACAGCGTTACAGTCAGTTAACCTCAGAAAAACATATACAGGCGCGATAGAGGAGTCACGCTTCTCTTTGTAAAGACTGGCACTGTTTCTCAGGACAACGTATACAGGGAAGGTATAGGTGACCAGGCTCACTGTAAGAACGGTGTTGGTGCTCCAAGTACATATACAGGCGACATACAGGTGGCCAGTCTCACTCTAAAGCGTGTGTGTTAATGCCTCGTCAAGGCTTCATCTGCACTGATTGCTTGGGAACGGACGCAAACACCAGCCCTGGCCAGGCCCGTGAAAGCCCCTCAGCCGATGTGTGTGAGCGTCGTAATGGACGCCTCTGCAAATAAAGCACTTTAAAGGATTTCGAGCCGCGCAAGGGGAATTGGATTAGAACACTGCTATATACTGCGAACTATCGGATGAGACTTGACTTCACTTAGGGAACTAAGGACCACGGATCACCATATATAATCAAGCTTATATCAGTGATATTAACTACATAAAACTACGATTTTTTTTCCTCTTGATTTCAAAGCTTCAAGACATCAGATACTTCTTCCTTTTGGAATATTCTACAGCAATCCATCAGCCTAAACTTTTTCTCCCTAGAGGCAACATCGAGCGGCCACAAAAACCATACATCGTTATCATCCCCCACCCCCTCGTCCTGAGAAAAGAACACCCTCCCCCCCCTGTCCCGCTTTCCTTGCGAGGCGGGACGGAGGGATCTCTGGGAAAAACCTGGACAAACGTCGAACTTCGCAGGATAATCTTATTTACGTCAATCTTCCGGCCGCGCCGTGAGAGAGGTAGTGGATGGGTGGGGGTTGGTGGCTTCCTAGATGGAACGGAAGCTGTGAAGCGAGGGAAGGGATAGGGAGACTATATCTAGCTAGATGGAGAGGGGGAGAGAGATATGGAGTCTTTACTCCCTAGATGGATACAAGGGCAGTGAAGGGAAGGGGAAGCTTGCCTTCACTCGATGGGAGGGGAGCTGTGAAGGAGGAGAGAGAGAGGACTTTAGCTAGGGGGGGGAGAGGGTGAAGGAGGGAGGGAGAGGAAGCGAAGGAGGGAGGGATGAGTAAAGTGTAGCGAGGCGGCCCGAGTCTGCTGCACCAGAGACGTTGCCAGGAGGGAGAGGCCTTTGATGCCAGTTATTGAAGGAGAAATCTAGTTGATGGGATTCTTGCCGGGAGAGCCTTTATACGGAGGACTCCTCCCACCTGACGACGGCTTGGACGAGCTAGGCTGCTGCCTCTGGGGGGCGCCTGAGCTGCAGCTCCAGGGGAGGTTCTGATGCCGGGCCACGACATGGAGGACGAGGCTGAGGAGCCAGTCGAGGACTGAGATGGAATCTGGGGGATGAGGAGGACGGCGAAGGCTGAGGAGGACGTTTAAGGGTTGAGGAGGACGTTGGAGGTGACTTGGAGCTCCGATTAGGGGCTGAGGAGGAGGAGGAGGAAGAGGGACTGAGGTACCTTTGAAGGGTGTGGTATGTCTTGAAGGTGAGTTAGATGAGGAAGGTTATGTCTGCTTGGAGACTAAGAAGTTCTGTATGTTTAGGGACTATGCTACTTGGCAGGGTGTTGTTCTGAGGGCTGGTCTAGGTGAAGGAAAACAACATGGAAGTTACCTGGGTTAAGGTAAATATTTGGTTGTCTTGGGGAAAGCACACCTTAGAATTGTGAATGGGAGTCTTCGTTGGAATTTGGGAAGAGTGGCTCCTTGCATGAGGGAGATGGGAAAACCCTCGTTCACTGGTGAATCCTTTATGCTGGAGGAAGGGAAGTGAGATCTTGATGAGGACTCTTGGGTGTGGTGGTAGGTGCTGAAACAGAAGTCAAGTGGTAAGTGGGTGGGAGTAATTAAGAGGAATGGAAGTGGTGAATGCTGAAGCGTGAATCGTTAGGAGGAAGGGAAGTGGTAAATGCTGAGGGGGGGTAGTCATTAGAAGTCTGTTGGAATGTTGATTATTCTCAGAAGAGGACATTCCAGGGGCAGGATCTAGGGTAGTGCTAGCAGGTTCCTGGGGGTTAGGGGGGGAGGGTTCTTATGCCAGCTTCTGGAATAGTGGAATGTCATGGAGGCCAAAGATCTAAAAAGGGTTATTTTTGTTGTGGTGAATCCCGTAAGATGTGTTTTCAGTGTAAGTTTCTGAGCGCTGGTAGAGCCTGCAAACGAGATTTCCTATGCAGAGGACACTCCTGGATAGTGTTCATTTTCTGAGTGGCGAATGCTGGGGTGCTGGTGGATCCTACAGTTGAAAATGGGTTCCTACGGTGACATCTGAGCGGGAAAGGAAGCTGCAGGATCCTAGATTTCAGAGAGGATTTAAAGGAGAGCCCTAAAATTAGTTATACTGAAGGATGGTGGGTATCCAAAGGAGGGTTTTAACAACTAGTGGCGGCTGGAGACGAAGATCTGTGTTGGGAATGGACGTAGAGAAAGACCTGCAGCAGTAGTGGAGTGCCCGGCCGACATCCATGAGGTAGTTCATCAGAGGATGGACTCTTCAATTAGCGGGTGAAGCTTCTTGCATTAACCGTCTTAACTTATCTGCCCGGCAGTACGGAATGGCCCTAGCTGTGCGGGGTAATGGTTCCCCCTGTGTATAGGTGGGGGAATGGTCACTGCTCTGTTGAGGAAAGGTTCCTCCTGTATAAGGAAGGTGGGGTGATTATGGTGGTGTTAATGCTATGGGTGGTAGGGTGGTAGTGATGATAGTAAAAGTAGAGATGATAGTGGTCTTTGGAAGAATTGGGGTGTGGGTGGTGTCGAGGGTGTTGGTAGAGGAACTGCGGTCGCGAATGTAGTGTAGTGTTTAAGGAAATCATCAGTTTCATGTATGTGATCATGCTTTTAATGTAAGAATTCCTTTAGGGGTGAAAAGGAACACACACACACACACACACACACACACACACACACACATATATATATATATATATATATATATATATATATTTCTTTTTTTTTTAAACATATTCGCCTTTTCCCGCGTTAGCGAGGTAGCGTTAAGAACAGAGGACTGAGCCTTAGAGGGA
>JAYMFT010394354.1:0-19432 GCA_038088735.1 Panulirus argus
CCTATCAGCTTATGACCAGATGTTCTTAGAAACCAATGATGTGGTGTTCTTCAGGCTCAGAGGAGAAGAGCGCCGATGCAAGAGAGTGCTGGGGAGATATCTATGGAGCTTTCCCCGGGAAAAGAACTCTGCACCTATGAGAGGAAAGCACTCCACACAGTGGATCTCCACTTGGCAACACACACATTCCGTGCAACAGTTCTCACCCGCCTGCCAAGGGAGCCATCGTTTTGCCGAATCAAAACAACGAAAATTGGCCGTTTCCGATGGCGCCATTACCAAGTTAAGGAAAAAACAACTTTTCTTGTTTGGAGTTATAAAATCATCTCACTCCTCTCGCAGTTTCCGTCTCCTCCCCTTCGAGTCTTTCATGACTGTTCTTTCAACGCACTACATCCGCGTCCTTCAACACCCTACACCTCCACCTCCAGATACACCTCCTTCTATCGATACACCTCCTTCTATATCGATACACCTCCTCCCCTCGATACACCTCCTCCTCTCGGTACACCTCCTCCTATCGATACACCTCCTCTCCTAGATACACCTCCTCCTTCCGATAGCTCTCATATTTTTTTTTTTTCGTATTTCGTCTTGCAAATCATTTTCCTTTCATCGTAACTTTAACACATTTCTCCCTCTAGAGATACGGACGGTCAGACAAAACTCCATCCGAAACTCGCGAAAAAAAAAAGAGCAATCAGAGATAAACTTTGGGAGTGAAATAAAAGCCCTCCTCTCTCTCTCTCTCTCTCTCTCTCTCTCTCTCTCTCTGTCTCCCTCTGTCTTTTCTCTCTCTCTCTCTCTCTCTCTATGACTTTGTGATATCTGGGCTGCAGCATCGGGGAGCATCGGTCTCCTAGCGTTCGGTGCATCGTCGGTGTAATTGCTCTGTTGATAACATAGAAATGGATGAACATTTCTCCTCCACGACAGGTAATAACAGTCAGCCATGTTCGTTCACCTTCCCCAAGCCAGCAATGCTAAAAAGTTGTTAGAGAGTTATTGTCAATCCTTCGTATAATCTATTTGTCACTGATTATCTAAAAACGAGAGCATCTGTTCTCTTCTCTGTTTATATTATAAAGGCTTTTCAGAGTTCATCCATTGACATGATTTTGTTTGCGTAGATAACACGAATATTTGTTTGCTTCTGTTTATTACTACGTACGATTCAGCCGAGTAAACAGACCAGTATATTTTCATTCCAGTCCTCGACTGTAAACAGAAACAGTCTCTGTGCAAAACTACATCCTGCTTCGCGGAATGAAAAGCAATTCGCTTCGTAGGATTTGTCAGATAAATATGTATAAAATTCCAAATATACGTAACTCACCACTGTATACGATAGGTCTCTCTCTCTCTCTCTCTCTCTCTCTCTCTCTCTCTCTCTCTCTCTCTCTCTCTTTCTTTCTTTCTCATCTCTGCGTTATTGGCAATACTCAAATATACTGCTGCTTTCATCACCTTCGCTAGAATCATCTCGCAGATGCTGAGCGCGTACTCTGTGCAGCGGCAGTTAATATTCAGGTTTGGCGGTGCTCCTCTTGAGGGAGTTTAGACGAGCAGCCTCACGCTGCATGAGAATGACGTGTGTGGGGGGGGGGTCTGTTTCCAGCCGCTGGTCTTGTCCTCACAGCGATACCTGAAGTTGATGAGGCCAATGGAGTCACGGCGCGGCACCAAGTCCCCTGTCGATCGCGTGGACAAGTCCGAAGTGTGACGCGACCGTGCGGTATGTCACCTCCTCCCCTGTCGAACATGAGGCCACGTCCAGGGATATGTGGTCAAGCCGCTAGAATCACGACATGTCACCCGCCTGTACGTTCGGAGACCACGTCCCGAATATGGTGGAGGAAGCTGAGCGACTGTATAGTTACGTATGGTCTTCGTCGGTCCTACGTAGACCACATCCTGAATGTGACGAAGGTTGTCTGCCGTAGAGTCGCGGTGTGTCAGGTTCCCCGTCGGTGTTGAGACCGCCTCCCGAAGGTGGTGAAGCCGCTAGAACTGTGGTATCTTGTTAACAGGGCGACGCTACACTCCCGCGCAAACGTCGAAGCTCGAGATCGGCATCTGGATAGGCCGGGAGGTTGAGCTTTACAGTGCCGTTTGGTTGAGTGTTGAGGAGGCGGGTGGGCGTTTAGGGATCGGGTCGTCTTTATGTGATGAAGCAATGACCGCCATAAGCTGCGTTACACCTCCCCTAAGCTGAAGCTTAGAATAGGATTGGGAAGCTCTGGGAAAAAAAATAAACGAAAGATAATTCACAACGCTTGAAAGGTGTCAAAGACGATGGTGGGGAAAGGTGGAGTGTTCATAGTTCATCTAGGATGGTTAGGGGTAATGTCTGATAGACTGTCGGGGTAATGGTAAGAGTTCTAGGCTGCAGATGAATAAAAAACTATAATTAAGGAAATTGTTGATATATTTACAATTAGTGACGGTAAGCTCCTTACTAAAAGGGTTGGGAGCAGGTTAGGAAAGAATCCTCTTCTTCTATTTCAGTTTCTAAAATATGGAGCAGAAGTTTACTTAAAGCCAAGCGAGGAGTGCTCATCCTACTGAAAAACTCAGGCTGGGGTGTCTGAATGTGCATGGATGTAACTAAGATGAGAAGAAGGGAGAGATAGGAAGTATGTTTGGGCAAAGGAACCTGAATGTTTTACGTAGCTCTGAGTGAAACTCTGTCTGAATGTGTATGGATATATTCAAGATGAGAAGAAGGGAATGACTGGTCTGTGGGGAGGAACGGTGGTGTTCTGGCCCTGGGTGACATTTAAGCTCACGTTGAAAGGGGAAGAATGGTTTGGAAATGTCCGATGAGTAAAGTCCTGGGTCAGCGTGAAGGCAAGAGCAAAGGATGGGTTGCATTTCAAGTTGTTGTTGTGATAATTTGATAAAGAGTGTATGAAAGTAAGTTCTAGACTGATATGGCGGAGAATGAGAGTAGATTACGAGAGGTGGGCGACTGTCGCTGTTATGCAACCTGGGAGTGAGAGGAGTGAGGAAGAGAGGCAAATCTTTTGAGAGATGATGAGTGCGTGTTTCAGCAGTTTTCATGAGAGGGATTGGTGGGAGACTTAAATGCAAGAATGGTTGAAGTGGCAATCAAGTCTGTAGACGAACCCTTCCTAGCCTCACCTCCGCATCTGGACAGTAACGGTCTCGCTTGACCTACTTAGTGTATTTAGTGATGGATTTTCTATATTCCTATCTCTTGTAATATTGTTCTTGTGTGTTTTTCCTCAACCGTACGCTTTTCTACATTTCTGTTTCAATATGTTGTATTTAGATTACTACTCATACTACCCCTCTTGATTTTGTTATATTGTTTCGCTTTTAGTGTTTTCCCTTACCTGTATGTGCTATGTGCTGTGTTTTTCCGAGCGAGTTTGTAATTTTGTTTTGCGTTTTCCATATCATATCCTCGTTTTGTGACGCAATTTTTATCTTTTTGTAGATTCCTGATGATGCCTCAGTGTAAACGAAAGCTTGAATGAAATAATGATGAACTACGGACAACTGGTGTTTGAGCTCCCACCTAATGGGAGAAAATTAGAGAACATAAGAAAGAGGACTGATAACTCAAAACATACTGTCGTATTCAATTCTATGGCCTTGATAAGGGGCCGCAGTTGTCCGTGCCGTCTCAGCTAACATAAGAAAAATATAACCACAAATTCATCAATTTATGTACCTCTGTCGGATGCTGATATATGTATAGGTTGAATAGTTGTTGAAAATAAAGGCCAAAACCCTGGATTTATTCTCAACCGAAGCCTTATCAGTCGCCCCTGAAGACAGATAGTGACTGCAGGGAGGCAGCAGCTGTCGCTCGACTCACGGGAGAGAGAAGATAAAACATAAACGTCTCGAGAACTGGTCTGTCTTGGGGAAAGCCATAAACTTTACCGTGCTGGCCTCTTGGGCAAGGTCGTCCTCTGTTGACTCTCGTATTCTCTCGGGTTCATTCAATTTTCTTTCCTCACCAGTGGTTTAAGAATTCATGGGAACTGAATCTGCTTTCAGTATGATGACCATTTTCATGTCAGATATGTGGTGGAGACTTAGCACAATATGACCTCCCAACTCTTCCATCCTCCACCCTTCACATAATCCTGCCACCCTCCCTCCTGGCCTTTAGCCGCTCCGCCAGGCCAGGTGTAGGTATCATCTACATATTGCTTCAGGTGGATTAGTAAGGCCTGTAATTGGTGCCGATTCCTCCTTGTTGTGGTCCTCTAGCTGGCTTAAGACGTTGAACTGCCAGTCGTCTCATCTGAGCCAGCCGAGAGGGTGGCTCCCAAAGCCAAGAGTAAGTGAGAGCATCGTTAACTTCAGTAAAGTCCTGGACACAACGAAATAAAGCCACTTTCCTTCAGCTTAATGTAGTAAGTTTTGAGGTAGAGGAGCCTGCTGTGTGAGTCTCCATTCTAAGTGAAAAAGTTAAAGTTGGTGAGTTTTTTACAAGTGCTCTTGGTGTTAAGTGCTGAGGTGATATGTGGATGGCCAGGGCAAGTAGCAGAAAAGGAGTGGGACGGGAAGATTAGCGTGAGTTTGGGGAAAGGATTGCAAGGGGAAGGTCAGGAGTGGGGAAAGCGTAGGAGGGTCATAGATTAACACCAGCATCTCATAAGGAGTTTAAGGGAGATGGCGGAGGCAAGAGGATGGCGGAGAGACGGGGATGGTGGAAGGAGGTGTGGTACTGGTGGAGGAGTACTTGGGAAAGCTAGATAACAGACGACCTAATGATGGTCTCTGGCGAGGACGGTTATAGTATCGTGAGTTCCTGATCTAAATGGATAGAAAGCAGAAGGCTCCTCTCCACCCACCACTCTCTCCGGCACATCAACAGACAGGAGAATAGCTATAAAGGAACACAGTATAGTGTGGATAAAGTATGATGATGTGGAAATTCTGTCGGAAAATATGTGGATGGAAAAAGCATTCTGATCTTAGATACAGCCTACGGGTACTGGCGTGAATAAGGAGTTAAGCCGCTGCTGTTTATAGAATAAAGTTGATATATGTGCATATTATGTCGACGTTCTTCGAAGGAGTTATCATGGACCATAATTTCCTTTTTCACTGATAACTAATGTCACTGAATCATTTATCTCGCCGTGATGAACTGGACTGATGGTTTTCTCTCTGACAGGTTGTGATGGTGGTTTGTTCAGATGTTCAACATCACAAAGACTGCAAACACTTTTGCCCATGTTTGTATTACCTCTATTTCTAGTCAGTGTATCTCTGTCTAACGTGAGGAAATTATCGCTAGATGTGTTATCAAAAGTGCTGAATACTTTAGAAGCTTCAAATGGATACCAGCTGAGTCAGCGGCCTGTTTAGAGATAATTTTTGACCTCTCAAGAGAGGTGAGATGCGATGGTGGAGACAACAGGAATGATGGAGGGACAAGAGCAGTGGAAAGGCGGACATGGTAGATAGATGGACCTAACGGAGGGTTAGGCCTGCTAGATGGACAAAGGTGGCGGAGGAATAGGGGGTAGGATAGAACCAGTGCTAATAGAGGGTAATGGAAGACTGGAGACAGTAGAGGGACGAAGTTGTTGTTCTGTTAATACCTACGTCTTCCAAGCAGAAGTGGCGCCATCTTTGATAAATATTACAAATCTTTCATTGTTTAACCCCAGTGTTAAAAATGGGCTTTGCTGAATATCACAGCAAATCAGTCAGCTAGCGTTGCACAATGCCTTTACTGAAGCAGCAGAATAATACCGACAACTACAGAGGCGATGAATTTTGCAAGCTTGCCATTTCCTGCGCCGTCCGTCTCCAGCTACGTAACAGTCAGCATCGCAAATACAGAGGAAAGACAATAGATGGCTGACATTAATCTAGGTCAGGAATCGCAGTCTGACAGACAGAAACTACATTAAGAGAGACGAGGCTGGACGGAGAAGGCAGTGAGGGCTGAGAGGGAGCAGGATGGCCACTTGTACAGGGATGTACATTAGGGATGAGAGAGGGCAAGATGGCCACTTGTACAGGGTTGTACATTCATATACTCTTTTTCTCCTCGACATAAATGAATTTTCTTTTTCTTTTCAACTTCAAAACCTCTTCACTGTTCACTCTTAAGCTGACGATTCCATTCTATATACTTCATCTCAGTTTTCCTCTCCTCTTAGCTCTCATACTCGTTCATTTTCTCGTACGGAACACATCTCCTCTCTTGATTCGGGCATGTTCAGTATCTCGGAATAGGGAAGCAGCAACCTGGTTAAATTCAACAGTATCAAAACAAAATCTTTACTTATATCCTTCTCTGAATGTAACTCTTCCCTTTCTGTTTATTTTCGCAACATCTCAATTCATTCCTACAATGAAAAACATGTTGGGCATAACGCTTTCCTTCACTCTATCCTAGAAACCCCACATAATCAGCATTACAAAACCTGTTTTCCAAAACCTGGGGTGTTGTATAGATGGCGTAAATATTTTTCTTGTGAGCAGCTATTTCATATGTTTATGGATCCTATTCGCCCTAGTATGGAGTACTGCCCACGTTTCGGACCAAACTTCCTCCACTTATCTGTCAGCCAGAGTGGAATCAAAAGCCTTCTGTCTCATTACATTTCCAGACATCACCTCTCTCCAACCATCCCTTTCTGTCCGATGTTGTGATGTGGCCCTACCACTAGTCTACAGCTACCATTTTAGCCATTGTCCTCGTGATCTGTTTGCATGTTTCCATGCCTAGACCTATGACTCACATCTGGCAGCTGCTTCTCATAGCTTCTGTGAGAAAACCGGTCACACGAGGATTGACCGTTATATTACCATCTTCTTTCATAGAACATAAGCTCTGGAACTCTCTTCCTTATTTTATCATTCCCATCTTCCTATAACCTTTTTAACTTTAAGGGCCAGATCTGCAAACACCTAAGGAGCTGCGATTAATCTTTTCATTTTTTTTCTCACCTCATTTTCCTTTCATCCAAGATGACCCAGACTGGGGCATGATTTCCTCGTGCCAAAAACAATGGTTAGAATTAACCCCCGACCAGTGCCGATGTGGTACTACTCGTGGGCTTGGCTAGAGTTAACATGAGACATTCGTTCGACATTAAAGTCTGCTGCTGCTGCTGTATATAGTGCCGGGGGCCATGACTGTGTTGTGTTACGAGGCAGAGATCAGAGAGACGATGAAGGAGAGATACAGATAAGTGGAGAGGATGGAGGTGAGGCACAGAGAAACTGAGGGAACGAAGAAGAGTCTTAGAGATAAAGACAGGATGCAGGGGAAACATAGAGAAGTGGAGAGGATGAAGTAGAGACACAGAGACTGATGCATAGAAATGGATAGAGAGAGAGGTGAGCTGACGGACAGAAAGACACATAGATAAACAGACACAGATGTTAGTGATGTTGATATTCCTTTGATGCTGAGTAGTTCACCAGGTGAATGAGAAGCTCTGCTGCTCCTCAGGGCACAGGAAGCTACAGTTGCAACAGTCTTGTGACGCTCTTAACCCTGGGTGTTACGAGGCAACAAACGTGACGCTAAGTTACGGTATATGGGAAAGATGATGTTTGTCCAGAATGAAGATACAAAGGTTCACGATGACCAGAACTACTTTCTAATTTTCAGTTTCACTTATTTCTTTAACACATTATCATTACGTTTCGAATTATGTGTCCCGAAGGGAACTCATATCATGAAAAGGCTTTAATATCTATGTTGCATGTGAATGTGAATGATATCAAAGACTCTACTGGTAAACATTAGCAAATGGCGAGTATAGCCCATACGTCAAAGGTTCACGTTAGACCAATACTTTGTCACGGTACGACCAACAAGATGGCTGTGAAGTTCTTAATGCAGCTAATAACCAGATAAACCATACTAAGGCAAGCGAGCCACTGCACCTCACGAGATTACTGCTGTCAAATTAATTCCATCAAGGCGCATCAGACTAGGTAGGGGCCTGAGCCCTGACTAATGTGTCTTCATCAGCCGCAACTCCGGCGCGAAAGTCTTACTAAGTGGAGCCCTACGAGTCGCTCCGTTACGGTCGTGTTGCTCTGAGTTGATGGGACTGTTGGGTTGCGTTGCCGGGGTGGGTGGGTGTGTGGCTGTGCTGTCGAGTTTGTGTTGCCTCAGTGCGTCAAGAGTGATCTGGGGTAGCGGTGGCCTGTGGTTCCCGGGGAAGGAGGGTGAGGTGACCAGTGTTGCAGGGGAGAGCTGGTGTATGTGGGAGGGACTGTTGATCCCAACCACACACACACACACACATTGCCATTCACTAGCATGGTACATGGATAAGGATATATTAAAAAAACTCCTCAAGTCATACCTTAAGCCACATCCAGAATATGTGCCACCTCATTCCTCCCTCATCCTCGAGAGATTCTCATCTTGATCTTCCACTCACCTTCACATTCTCCTCTCCTTCACCTCACTCTCTCCCTCATGAAATATGACCAATGCCCAGCCCGTGAGCCATGCTTCACTCTGCCTTGAACCACGCTCCCCAGCCTCACTCTGCCGTGAGCTACGCTCCCAGGCCTCACATCTGCATAACAAAGCTGTCATCAGGAACCTTTATAACACAGGAATGACTGAAGAGGAAACAATATTTGATAATGTTCTGAATATTTCATTTGTTCGGTTTTGATGTAGCGGCTTCAGAGCATCTGGTTGTCTCTTCCTTCAGTGAGTTTGAGATAGGTTCCTTCGTGTGAGTACAGGTCCTTGATTCTCCATGTGAGGAGACGCGCTACATTGCAAGATCATGTTGAAAAACTAGATTTTCACACATGGTGTAATGAGAAATATTATTGTTATTATATAGGTGATATTGACATAAATAACGATATCGCTTAAGTCACCACTTTTATCTCTGCTTTTCTGTGTCTGCTTATAAACCGTTTTTTTCTCTTTTTATCTGTCTGTATGTATGTCTGTTTGTCACTCTGTCTTTCTATCTGTTTTACTGTTTGTCAGTTTTACTCATGATATTCAAATTTCGTGGAACGAATTCTGTCATTTTTATCTATATAACATGACATGCGTGGAATCGGTCACTCGGTCGCTGAAAATAGTGTCATATGACATGCTTGGGGCTGGTCGTTCTTCCGGAGAGGTAAAGGGTCATTTGACATGAAATTACTGCGCAGAGCTTGTCACAAAGCCATCGAGGCAGAGCGATTATAACATGACTTGCCTTGAAGATGGCTGCAGCCACTGAGGAAGAGTGTTATATGGCGTGATACGTGGAGCTGGTCACTCAGCCACTGAGGGCTGTGGAGTATGATAACTGTCTCGTCCATTGACCAACATACGATCGACATTTTATTTCAACGGATGTATCCTGCTAATCAGAAGTAGAACTATTACACCGGTGCCTATAGCCGCTCGTAGTTAGCGTACACCATTAAGAATACATCTATATCCAAGCTGCAGTGGCGTCAACAGAGACGAGAGTGATCTGTCCACTGTAAGCACATCCGTCTGCTCTACCAAAGAAAGAGCTTCCGTGAAGTAGTGGTTAGCATCTTTGACTATGAATCCCGTGCGGGCCCGCCAAGGTTCGAATCCTGGATGGGGCAGTCCGCTCGCAGCCAGACCATTAGTTTATCCTCCATTCGAAGCTCACATCTGAGGGCTGAGGAATTGCTTACCCTGGGACAGCGTTGGAGAGACAAGAGCAGTTCACAGCTCAGAAGCCATGACTTAACTGTTTGCCTGGGGACAGAGCCATCAGGTTAATGCTATAAGACAAGATGGCTATTTGTAGCAGGAACTACAGTTTTCTGTCTTTGGTTTCATATTTCTGTTCTCTCCCTCTTTTTCCTCTCTTCTTTCATCCTCCTCCTAATTTCTTTCCCTCCTTCTCCTCCTAAATCGCCCAGCTTTCAACTTCTCGCACTCTTTCCTTCTCTTCCACCTCCAATAAACTAAAATCTTTCATTTCTGTTCCCAGGTCCCGTGTCTACCGTGAGAATATCCGCCGACTTCGAAACTTTAGATTCCATATTGATTAAGGTACGCATGATTCATCTTGGAATTACCACAGATCTTAAACTCTGGAACAGACGGTTGACTTTCCTTTTTCCTTGTGATAAAAGAGGTTCCTCTTTCTTAGTCTAGTGAGGTCATTTGGTCTGAGCCTCTGATAGGAGGGCCGGCAGGACGTGGGTTCAGGTCTTGTTACACCAGACGTCTGGTTCGCGGGTTCAGGTTCTGTTACTCCAGACGTCTGGGATGAAGATATATTATCCTTGGGAATCCTTCGCCCCACAAACGACGCCTCCTCTCATCATCTTAATGCACGGGAGGAAGAAGGACTTTCACTTTCTTTATGTAGATGGTGATGAAGATTCTCGCTCTTCCCTTCTTTATCTAGAGATGGAGACCGACTTTATATCTATCTTATGGAGATGAAGGTTACGTAATGGCCTTACCCTTCTTTACATAAGTGAAGATGAAAAGTATGTTTGTTTCTTTCTCAATATACAGTTTGTGAAAATGTACCTGAAGATTTCACTCTTTGTATAGGGTAGATGTAGGAGTAATGTCTTGTCCCTGTCTTCTTTACATAGACTAGATGGAGATGCGTCTGGAGATTCCCTGCTTTATATACAGTGGATGTGTTTTCTCTGTTTGTTTTTTTCTTCTTTGTACAAATATAAAAGAGATCCCAAGCTGTGTTTTAAAGAGATGGAAGACTCTTTCTTTCCCTTTCTCTCTCTTGAGATGCACTCGATGACTCTGGCTGTTAACCTCCCTTGTAAGTGGATAGATATGATATATCTGACTCTACCCTTGTTAACAAGAAATAAGATAAGGACGGGTTCTATCTTTATCCATATAGATGGAGAGGACTCCGATCGCGTTCTCATAGATGGGGATGAAAATATCTCTTTCTTCTTTACACAAGCGGAGAATTTGGTTTCCGTCTACTTTATGTAGAATATGAAAAAAGACTTTCCCTCTTTCTTCATCAGAGAGGAAAAGCCTCCTGATCCGTATTAGGTGGCCAAAAAGACCCGACTCTCGCCTTATTTACACGAATGGAGAAGAATGTGCGAGGATGTGGCCAACAGGATTATGGCGGAGACTCGCCTCTGTCAGCTTCTTTATATACCACTTTTCATTTATAACTCACATCTTTAACTATTTTACCCACTCGTCTTTTGTCCTCTTGGACCCTTGTACGGCGTTTTGATTATATCATTAATCATTCCATAATTTATCTGCACAAGTCTTATCTACCGAGTTATTATAGATTTATAATCTTTTTGCACTTTCTGTGCCTTCCGTTGATCGTATCATGTACATAACTCTGCCGTAACTGATATCTTTGTTATTGACAAAATTGAAGATAACATCATTCCTTTTGTCACATCTGATAAAACAAGATAATACATCGTCTTTATCAAACATAAGTAGTTCTCCTCCTGTTTGCTACAACTCCTCAAACCTATCTGCCTGGTCTATATTTCTATGGCTTGTTTCCATACTTTATCGAGTAAAGATCTTTTGTTTCCTTCATTAAATGTTTTAGGAAAGCCAGAGAAAACGGTGCTCATTTTCCTTCCTTGCATTAGTGTCATATATGATTTTTTTCTTCTTATGTTTGCTGAGACGGCACTAGCATCTGGGACCGTAATCAAGGTCATTCCATTAACGCTCTTTCTCTGTCTGTCTGTCTGTCTCTCTCTCTCTCTCTCTCTCTCTCTCTCTCTCTCTGAGAACACATAACATACACAACTTTCTCACAGTTTAGCTGGCTGGATGCCCTCCTCTCTGCTTCTCTGAAAATCTCCAGCAGCTGAGAAATGTGTCTCAGAACCTCCCAGCAGTCGCTGGGACAATCCTGTCTGTATCCCTGAACGTCTCCAGGAGCTAAGGAACATGTCCCAAGACCTCTCAGCAGCCCTCGGCACAGAAGGAACATCCCAAGAAGCAGTTAAGCCCTAAACCAGGCTGTAACCCGGAACCTGAGAGCCTTTAAGACAGAGCGTAAATCCGCCTCATATAGCAGGGGGTTTTCTCTATTTGCTTTCCCGAATTTCTTGTTTTGCTTCGATCACTTTTGGAGGGAAGTATCCTACAGCTTTTATATTGCATTCTTCGTCATCTCCGGCCATGTGTCCAGCAGTAGTGAGCGATTATGTTAATTCCTTCAAATTAATAATTCATTCTCTAGTTTAACCACTTAACCTTTCTTTCCGGTAACCATAGTAACAAGTCAGTCATTGACTTGGCTGGCCTGTTCCTTGGTCCAGTACGCCTTAACTGCTTCAGATCCTCAGACTTAGGCCTACATGTTTATTTTACAAGATCAACACACTAACAGTTTGAGATTTGATTATCAGGAGGATGAATGAAGTGCTGCTGAGCATGTTGTATGGATGAGACCAATGTCTTCAGTAACATATAAAGCCATGACTTACACTCTTCTAAAGTTAACTTAAAATAGTGAAAGAAAGATAATGATACTGGAACTGTTCTCACCATTAATGTTCACACTGTCTTGGTTGAGACAACAGAGATGATGATGTTGGTGATGATAGTGATGATAATGATGAAAAGTAAAGATAAGGAGTGGAGAAGCATGAGGAAAGGATTGAAATGAATATATTCTTAGATGATAATTGCATAAAGATGTCATAATCATATGAAATACATTATTTACAGTACAACTCGACAACATGTAAGACGTCTTTTGATAAACAGAATGATAATGACATAGATATTCGTACTGATAATCAAAGTATCAACAACAGACCTCCTGATGGCTGAGGTCCGCTGGGGCAGTGGATCAAGCGAGAAGGAGAAAGAAAACTTGTTTGTTCTCCAGCGTTGGTAATCTGTTGAGGGCGTCCTTCTGCTGGGACAGCATACATGGCCGGGATTTGATCCTGGTCTTTGCTGGCTACGTGAGGCAGGGGAATGTTTTGTTTGTTGGGCATGTTTAGTGAGCCTCTTATTACGTTGGTCTGTTTACTGGTCCGTGTTGATGGTGGTTCGTTCTTTCTCTCTCCCTACTTACTTCCCTCCCTACCTACCGACCTACATATCTATCTACCTACCTACCTATCTATTGTCTCCCATACTTACACTCATCAACACACACCTACCCATATTTCTAACTGTGAATTGTGACACTAATTCCTCTCTAACATACAGTTCACTCCATTCCCACACAACATACCATTTCTCCTGATATACGCAGGCGATGGTCGACAGTAATGACAAGTATAACAGGCCAGTAGAGGGCAGCTACAGTGGAGCAAGTTATTACGTTTTCCGGCCAGCGTTATAAAACAGTGTGTGTGTGGGGGCAATAAGTTCCCCTACGGCACACTTCTAATGGGAAAAGTTGGATCAAATCCCAACTATCATTGTGCTGATGATTTTTTGATATTTTGTGAACAAATTATATCGGATGACTAGATGTATGATATTACATTATCAGGCGGGAAAAGAACAATTTCAGTTCATGAAAAGTTTGTGTGGCAGCATTGTGGCCTTGGTGTGGCGTCACGCGTTTGGTTCCCGAGTCACAAGGATGAGGCAGCCAAGTACAGCTGGCGAGGTCTGGCTGCTGCGATTTCTGCAGTAGGGATCAACCGGACACCAACACACAACCTCGAGAGGTTCACTTCACCGCTTCAGCCACTCCACCAACTCGGGGAAAAAGAATCCATGTCAGAAAACAAACATTCAGATCAAAGTTAGAACCTTCCTTCACCTAAAAATTATTTACGTAATTTCAGTTTAAGAAGTAATCAGTTTGTCACACTCTCGTGCTAAGTTAAAGACCCCGTTCTATGCTCTCTTCTCCAAGTTTAAGGTGCGCTATACTTTACATCTTTCTTCGGATATACTTCAGGCGATTGAGTGTATCATCGTCACAGCCAACTTTATGTATGTACTGCCTAGTGCGGTGCAGTGTTACCCTCCGTCCACCTCCCCGACCTGACACAGGCGTGAAAGACAGTCCGTCGGGCGTCGTTTACCGTAGCTGATGATCCTGACGTGTGTTCCTCAGGAGGACTGTGTGCCAATCCCAACACCACCACGCCTGTTGCACGCCTTTGTGGACGCTCGATCTCCAGTCTTAGACGTCATCACCACCTCAAGCATCATCACAAATACCTTGAGCATCATACCACTTCAACCACTTCAAACATCATCTCCACCACCTTAACTGTCATCACCACTTCAACCATCACCGACAGCTCAACCAACACCAACAACTCAACCACCTCAACCAACACCACCAACTCAACCACCTCATCCAACACCACCAACTCAACCACCTCATCCAACACCACCAACTCAACCACCTCAACCAACACCAACAACTCAACCACCTCATCCAACACCACCAACTCAACCACCTCAACCAACACCAACAACTCAACCACCTCAACCAACACCACCAACTCAACCACCTCAACCAACACCACCAATTCAACCACTTCAACCATCACCAGCAGCAGCAAAAGTTAGTGGAACTAATTTTTGTGATAATGGCGATATTAATGGACCTTAAAACAGATTCACAGCTCAGTAAAATCGCCTAATTAAAGGCATTCATTCTGCACTGATTCAGAAGTCAGGCATAAATCCACTGCCCACATTTAACGCTCGCTAGTCATGGAGTTCCACTCACTAATTCCACAAGTCTGCAAGTGCACGTGGACTCGCACACACATGTGACGCGCTCCGCTGAGCAGCCAGCATGTTGGGATACATAAACAGGATTGTCCTAATATTCCCATTGTCAGATAACGTTGATTAACACACATATTGTTTCACAGTCATATGATACACGGAACATTAAACACTTACGCAAAGTCAGCCACAAACCAATACTGTCACCTACAACACACTAACACGAATAAGTCAATAATATGTACAATATCTGGCATCGCCAGCACAACACTAAAGGCTATTTACGACGCTCCTCCCGTCCATTATGACCTTTACCAGCTACTTATGGTCGGGGCAAGATAGTTGCTGTCACCTCCTGATGACAAGTACGCGAGGGTGTTCTAGTTTCGGCATTAGGCTGAGGGAAAATATATATATATATATATATATATATATATATATATATATATATATATATATATTTTTTTTTTTTTTTTTTTTTTTTCAAGGTCCTAAAATTGCTCTAACTACCTGAAGGTGTTAGGAGAATTTTTCGATATGTGGATATAGCTTGACGTCGACGGCAGTTGGGAGTTGATAGGCTTAAGCCCAAACGACCAGTCTTGTGTCTTCTGCAGCACCAGATAAAGAATCACGAATATACGCCACGCTCTACCACGTACAACTATTACTAAACATAATTTCTATTACGTACACTTTTTTAAGGTCTGGAAATGAGACGTCTACAAGGACTGAGGAGAATAAAAGCGAACGTGAGATGGTAACGCCTCCAAACATGAGCCTATATAGGAACGTTTAAACATCGAGAGGTAAAGAAGAAGAATCTGAATATCTGAGGAGGCGGAAAACTCACCCTTTAAGAAGAAAAAGGTCGTGAATGTTAGGGAAGACGTGAGAAAGTATAGGATGTAGGGAATGAAACAAATTTGTAACTTTCTTAGCGATATACGTTAAAGGTGATAACTGACACAACAGCATTTGTGCTGTTGTCAGTGTTTTGGAAAATATTTTTTTAATGCTAAATCTGGGGTGGAAATTGAGGAATTGGCATAAAAAATAATTTTCAAAACAGTGACAGTAGAACGAATGCCAGTGTAGTATATAAGATATCTTGTGCAAGATGGAGCAGATCATTTTATGGCCAGTCAGGACGGGGCTTGACCAGAAGATTAAGAGAACACAAAAGGGGCATAAGATATCATGGAGCACCTAATGCGACTGTCGGGCACGTAGACGAAGAATCTCGCCTTCCAAGGTGGGAAAATGCACGAGTGGTAGAGATGGGCCTCAACAAGAGGTCAAGGAAGGCAGGCACTGGAAGCAGCGTACATGCTTCCGGAAGATTCTATCAGCTCAGGTGCGGGTAGCGACTCGGACGGCCTTACATGAGCGGAAGATGGGGGCCAGCCAGGCCAAGAGAACCGGCCCACCAATCAGCGGACGGGAGACTTTGGCGGGAACACGGCCGACGGCTGGGCGCTTCTCTGATCTGTATCCTTGGCTAGTCCACTGAGGAAGTCAGCTGTGTTCAGACATATGGATTAAACTCTACACTCTAGCCTGGTGTTTCAGTTATCACCTTTGCCCCAACATAAGGAATGAAACGAACACCACAAGGGGCCCGCCCACCCTTGAGTTGTCAACGGGCACTCACACACTAATCACGTGATGCAATGGCTCGTCAAGTAGTTTAGCTAACGGCCGAAACACACGAGCAACAAGTTCTCGAGATGGAAGCCAGAATAATAACAACAAGCGGGTCAGAGTTTGAGATCAGTTTGCTTTGGACTCGACTCTGTCAAGTATGTATGTTACAATCAGAAGTGAGGGCGGTATTCCAGTTAAATGTCGGAGAGTTATCCCAGTCAAGGACCAGCTAGTTTACATTATCATCGGAGCAACAACAGTTAAGAACCTTCCTCTTCGAAACAGGATTCCCAGTTTCTAAGAGGCAGACGTAGCTATTTGCGTAACGCGTGGTCGTCCGAGATGAATCGGACGTTAAGGCGGTACAAAGTACGGTTGACGATGCTGATACCAACCCGTATCTCCGTCGTGGACCTCCATCCCGATCTGCTTGATGTTCTTGAGGAGGTGAGGCGTGTTGAAGAACATGTCCTGGAAGAAGTCCAGCTCGGACCACTCCACGTCCATCTTGAGGTAGTCGATGGGAGTGTGGGAGAGGTTGAGGCGTTCCAGAATGGTCACAAAGCGACTAACCTGAAAAGGATTCAAGGTATACATACAGTGACGGGGCTGTGTGGGCGATGGTGATAATTAAGCTGGTGATTTAATCTTCCGACAGTGGGAGTGTTTCCCAAGCCACTTGACCTCGGGACCAGCGATGTATTAAGATCCCTCAGGTCAACTTGAACAGCCGTTACTAAACTTAAGAAGTGAAGGAAAAAAAAAATTAATTCGGTTACTGGGCACCACATACATACGGGGGGTTGGTAGAATGCATGGGGACAAGGTAGGGTTAGTGGGGTGGGTGTAGGGGTATGTTATACAGTGACATCAACATCGTCGACTCTCCTGCGGCAGAAGACCGCGGCCGGCAGGAACTGGAGTAGGAACTGTGGTGGTGGGCAGGTGGCTCCATCGGTAGTGATCCAGAACCTAGGGTGACACCCGCAGCAGTGCGGGAACTTGGTCTCCACGGTAACTGGAACAGCTGGTGTGGTAGTGGCCACCCCTAGGAAGAGGAGTCACCGTCGATGTTTTTCCCCCCTCCGTCAGGAGCGTTGTAGAACCAGGATGCGGGCGACGTGAGCCTAACTGGATGACTCCCCTCCGAAGACAGGAAGGATGCAGTCACAAAAGAACCCTTGCGCGCCAGGAGGTCCCCAGAGTCACCTAAGGGGTCGTTCGCCCATCCACTGGTTAATCAAGGCGCAATGAGGACAGTGTGTCTCCATGGAAGGCCTTGTATGATAGGCCGAGCTTGCCTGATCCTGGTGCTGTGATTGGCTCAGGGTAAATAGTGGCACTGGACCCCTTGGCGAATCAACAGGAGGGTAACACACAACCTAGCGAGGTCAGTGGTCAGAATTAACACTTCGGTGTAGTGGAGTTTAAGGTGGAAGGGTCAAGTTAGTGTGACCCCCAGGCCACGTTAAGTTTTCTGTTGGCCGGGTCCGGTTAGTGTGACCCCGGATTAAGTTTTCTATTGGCCTATTGAGAACATGATACTATGACTCCATCTTGTATGGATGAGGCCTCTGGGTAACATAGTGGGTGTCAAGGCGAGGAGACAGAAACCCCAACATTTGCTGTATTAACAAAATATCTTTGTTCCTGGAAATTGATGACAATATCATACGATGATTTTTAGTTATACTGTAACAGTTCATACCGAAACTATCTATCTTAAAGTCTAATTTATGAGTCTTAAGATTCCTCACAAATGTAATTAATTCAACATGAGCAACTGTGTCTTGTTACAGTTACGGACATATTGTAGAACAGATTACCTCTCTCCGTCTCTCTCTCTCTCTTTCTCTCTCTCTCTCTCTCTCTGCTTCTTGGTCGTATGTCTTACCTTTTGCTGTTTGAAATTGTTGTCCATTCCCACCGTCCTTATGCTGTCGGCATTGCTGATCCCGAGGCTGAGGAACTTGATGTTCTTGGAGCGTTCGTGATCTTCCTTGCCCATGGTCGGGTCGAACGAGTACACCTGAGAAGGAAGGTCAGGTCAGACATAAGTTTACCTGCGGAGGGAAGGTCAGGTGAAACCAGCATGACCCTTGGTGTCGGGAAGGTCGGGTCATGCGACTGTACCTGAGGAAGGAAAAGTGAAATTAGACATGTACGCCTGGCACATGGTTTCGGCTAGGCTTGAGACTTCCGGATCCCGGCGTCCGGAAACCAGAGATAAACTCAAATACAGTCAGTGGCCGAGAGTCAAGTGTGGAGGTCGTCAGACCACCTCAAGCTATGTGTCAGGATATACCAAGACTCGGTGCTGGCAGGACCTACCTTGCAGCCAAATGTGTCGAAGTCGTCGTCGAAGGACCACTCATTGTCGATGCCGAAGGAGAGGACGGTGCAGTTGCTCGGCTTGATGTTAAACTTGGGGTCAAGACATACAAATTTCAGGCCTCCCCATGGCGCCCCCTTGACGCCAAATTTCTCCTGAAGGGATGAATGAAGTATTTACAGTGATAACTTTTTAAGTCTGCTGCTGGTGATGTATCTGTATTTTTTTATAATTTACTTGTTTGTCAGTAGAATGTCACTACGAGTTTTGTTGTTATGGACCATCGATAAACGAATCCTACGATTACATAAAGATGTGATAGAAGGAAGACGCGTCTGTGGATCTGCGTTTGTTTTATATTTATCCACTAACTTAACCAACCACCGATCCATTTTAGCAACCTGAATCTTATGACCAAAACTACGTACTGGCTCATCATGTCTGGTGTTTGTGGCAAACATTCTGGCCTAATGATCATTGTTCATGTTAGCTATAAAACACAAAATAGATTCGAATCCTGGTTGCGGCAGTCGGTCCACAGTCAACCCAGTTTTTCATCCTTCCCTATGGGTAGGTCAGTGAAATGGGTACCTGGCTTACGCTAGGGTATATTTTTTTTAATGTTGCAGGCTCGTCACGGACAAAAGTCCACATCAAAGCCGGACCCTAATTGAAAAATAGAGAGAATTAAGAAACGGGAAGAAAAGACAGGGGAAGTATTTACGAATTTTTGAGAAAGTGAAAGACCTGTCTTTTGAAATGAGCCAGGTCATAGCTATTGGGAAAGACAT
>JAYMFT010394364.1:0-19431 GCA_038088735.1 Panulirus argus
GAGAGAGAGAGAGAGAGAGAGAGAGAGAGAAGAGAGAGAGAGAGAGAAAGAGAGGGAGGGAGAGAGTTCATGACTGGAGCTCCCGGCGTAAAAACTATAGTCGTAATTCTGTCAAAAGGCACGAGGAGTTGCATAATGTACCCACCTGCAGTACACGGGTGTTCCAGGATTGATGTAACACATACAAGGCTTCCAGCGCGGTGGATCTTTTGAGCCTGGAGATCTCACGCCATATTTACTAGTTACTCGCATGTTCTACACCTCCTGGAACCCTCTCATACTCAGATTTCTGGGAGGTACAAAAACTCATGGTATATCTCCAGTTACGGCTGGTACTGGAAGGAACCCAGTTTGAGGAAGCACGAAGGTATGACCTTTTACCTATGATCTGACTGTTGAGATTCAAGTCAAAGGTCCAGGTCACTAGACTCAGGGGTCGTCGTGTTCATGGTCGTACCGTCATGCTCATGGGGATGAGGAAGTTAGTTGATGGCGAAAAAAGAAAGTTAGGAAAGAGAAGCTGAATCTTCCCAAAATTTGTGATGAATGGAAGGCAAAGGGTGTAGAATATACAAGTGCTGATTAAAAAGTTGAAGTTGCTGCCGTGCATACGTATAAATTTAAAGTAAATGATGGTATAAGAAGAAGGATGAATGTAAATGTAAGGAAGAATAATGTGCTATTTAGGAGTAAGGTAAATACAGTAGGTGCAGGAGGCAGGTTGTGTGTGAAAACGAGAGTGTACTTGATAAGTGTGGGATTGTGCTTGTGGCAAAGGACAGGATTTATCAAGGGTAGAAGGGCGTAAGGTTCGTTAGGGATAGAGAAGCATAAGGTTTATTAGAGGTAGAGAAACATAAGATTTGTTACAGATAGAGAACCACGAGGTTTGTTCAAGTCAGAGAGGTGTAAGGCATGTTAGATATAGATGATACTTCAAGAGAAAAAATGACAGAGGATGATGGAATAAGAGATAGTAATTAGTGCTAGCACAGTAGGGATAGATCAGGAGAGTAAGGAACAGATGTGGGAAGAGGGAGATATTACAGCGAAGGTGAAAAGAGAGAGAAAAAAAAAATCGCGTGAAATTAGAAAGGCGGGACTGTAGATGGGGAGGTGGCAGTATGTTATAAATGAATAAGTAGTTTTAGCTTCCTTAGGGAGGTGTATAATAGGATTTTGACTGATTGTGCTGACAGGAGTATTGAAGCTCTTGTAAGTCAAGATCAAGATAGGTTTAGGAAGGAAACAAGGGTGTGTAGATTAGAGTTTTGCATCAGACATGAAGCAGAGAAGTTTTAGAGATAAAGTAGAAAATATATGCAACATTCATGGGTGTAGAAATGGAATAATCATGATGAAGTTGATAGGATAATACTTGGAGAGGTTCTGACAGTTTGTAATATGCCTGGAAGACTTGTGAATGTTGTTATTATTATATAACTCCAGGAGGCCTTTTCCAGATAATCCTGGAGCTCCAAGGCCGCGCCGTCATCATCAGCAGGAAAAGGATGGAATTAAATGGGTTCAGAAGTTCTTCGACGAGACTGAACTCCAGTGATAACATTCTCGCCGAAGATGACTTTTCACTCACGGTTTAATCACAAGCACGTGGAGTCCGGTACCGTCTATGAATGTTATTATGAACTTTATTGGAATGGCAGTTCATGTGTGAGGGTAAGTGGCGGGCAGGAAGGTGCTTTGAAATGAGCATGGGAGTCCGTCATGGATCTGTGATGTCACTGTCGCGGTTTAATTATTTTTTCTTTATATGAGAGCGGTGTGCAGTAACAGCAGTGCGCTGCTGAACCTCGATGGTTACGCAGTTGTTGCAAGGTGATAATGTTTTACAGAGTGAATTATGGAACGAGTTAAACTGAATGGTAATGTTCTGATGATGTGTGTAGGAAGAATGACAGTAGATGTAAGTGACAGCAAGATTGTTGTTAATCTTGCAGTCACAGTTGAATTATCCTCAATTTGCTGAAGAATTATAAGCTGCCAATGAGCTTGAGGTACTTAGGAGTGATGATCAGTGATGATGGTGTTAAGGAAAGAGAAGAGACGTGCAAAGAATAAGAACTGGAGGTTCAGTGAAAGCTCTTGTGAATGGGAAGAACCAAGGTTTGCAAGAAGTTTGCTTGCATAGTTCAGTGTTCGTCCCAGCTTGGATGTTTGACAGTGAGTCCAGTGTTTGTTGGGCTAAACAAATAAAGATTAAGAGAAGGAGAGATGGCATCTTAAAGTAGTTGGAATACGAATAATAGGTAGAAGAAAGAAGTAAGATGTGAGAAACATTTGTGGTATGAAACAAGCCTCAAAAAAGATTTTCTTAGATGACAGCGTTTAAACATGGTGTGGGTACCATACCATGGCAGATAATAGGTTGATGAAGTTAACGTGGCCGCATAGCTGAAGGGACGAGGGACAGAGGCTGGCTGCCCAAGAAGTGTAGTTACGCAGTGAGTGACGTGTTCATGATTACGATTGTGTCACATGAGGACGACAGAGGCATGATTTATGACTGTTGTTGATGAAGGCGTTCTTCACGTGAAAGCTGTGTGGATGGCGACGTTATTTTCACTTGATTAATTGGCTTATCATCACAGAATGGAAAGATTGAGAAGAGTTTACATTAGTGTGGAGGGCCAGGATTCATTGACGCACCCTGGACATGGGTTGAAGATGTGCGTGCCTGTGTGTGTGTGTGTGGCTGTTTGATTGTTTTTGCTCCTGTTCAAATGAAATCCTATCCGTAAACGGAGGTATTTATGGGAATTATTTTTCACGTAAACTGAAATAGAATAATGCATCAGAGTTTTGTGTTGCTGCCAGTAGGAGCGTGGCTCTCATGCACAGCACCAGCCTCTTGAGCACGACGGTGCGACCCCCTGGGCACGACGGTACGATCCTTGGGTACGATGGCACGCCCCTTGGGTACGTTCGCTTTTGACCTGACTCTCGCCAGGTGGAATAACAGGTGAAATGCCCACGCGCGACGTACCGACGTGATCAGGTGTCGTAACGCCATGCCCAAGCGGTTAATGACAGCAGTGCGCTTTTATGAGAGAGAGAGAGAGAGAGAGAGAGAGAGAGAGAGAGAGAGAGAGAGAGAGAGAGAGAGAGAGAGAGATCCCTAGTTCTTTTCCTGCCCACGTTTTTTTCTTTTTCGGTTAACTTTCCCCGGGAACGCGGACTTCGTCGGCCGGTTTGTTCGTAGGGTCGGTTGCCGGATCGGTCGGTCAGCGGGTTGGTCGGGGTAGCAGGCGGACATACGACTGTGTCCCCTGGTCGGTTGGTCGGAGGGGGATTGGCCAGGCAGTCGGTCCGGCGTCGGATCGAATTGTTCCCTTCGGTAGTTTCGTTCGGTGGATCGCTTACGTCACCTACTGGCTGGCGCTCGGGTGTAATGGATCGGTTCTTTACCTCCCGGTTGGTCGGGTTGGGTCATCGAACCCGACCGATTTAGACCCGTAGACGGATTATCTCCATTCCCTCTTCCCCCCTCCCCCCGTGGATGAGGTAATCACATTACCCCCCCCTAACTCCCTCCCCCTCACTCTCCCCCCCCCACCTCTCTCTCTCCGGGTATTACAACTTTTTGCATTGGTTAAACCGAAATTTGCTCCGATGTGCGTAATTCCGATTGATTGCGGCGCTCTTTTCGCTTCGTTCCCACAGTCCTGCCTCCCTTTAAGTATCGCTCACATCCCCCCCACCCCCACCCAAACCCACTCCGATATCACCCCCCCACCCACCCCCTCCCTTACCAGCACCGGTGTATGGCGTACGTTTAAAGTCGATGCCGGCGGACGAAGTATTTAGCGGCCCGGACGATGGGTAACGACACTTGGCTGCTGGCCAGGGAGCTGTAGGTGTAATATATCAACTGTATGTTTCGCCCCCCACGTTGCCACATCTCCCGCAGATACGTATACCGCGTGACGCTGTCTTCTCTGTGCTCCTCCCCTCCTTCCACCACCACCCACCCCACCCCTTCATCTTCATCCCCCCCCAACCCCTTCCTATTCTCTGAGGCAGTTTTAAAGTGATGTGCTTTAGGATTTTGTTTTAACAGATCTGTGTTAGTGAGTTTATAACATTCTTCACACACACACACACACACACACACACACACACACACACACACAAGCAAAACTGTGCTTACAGGAAAATGTGTGCGTGTGTACAAGCTCGTGCATGTTCGTGTGTGTGTATGTGTGTTTGCGTGTGTGTGTGTGTGTGCGTGTGTGTGTGTGTGTGTGTGTGTGTGTGTGTGTGTGTGTGTGTACATTATATGTGTGGTGGTGGTGATACCTGGCGTGCTAATGTGAGACTGGATGGTCACCTCTCATGCAAATTTTATCCCAAATCAATGTTTACATGTTTATACCCGGGAGCCTCTCTACGGGTTAGCATTGAAACAACGGAAGAGCTGCTCCCAAAATGCTTCCACCGCTCGAATACATTTTTTATTCTAACACTTCATCGCCATTTTCCTCGTTAGCGAGGTAGCGCTAGATAGAGAAGAAGAAAGGCCACATCTGCTCACAACCATTCTCTAGCTGTTATAAGCAATGCACCGAAACCACAGCTCCCTGTTCACAACCAGGCCCCATAGACCTTTCCATGGTTTACCCCTGACGCTTCACATGCCCTGTTGTAGTCCGCTGACAGCACGTCGACCCTTGTATACCACATTCGTTCCAATTCACTCTATCCCATGCACACCTTGCCCTTTCTTGCATGTTCAGGCCCCGAGCACTCAAAAGCATTTTTACTCCATCTTTCCATCTCCAATTTGGTCATCCCGTTCTCCTAGTTCCCTCCATTTCTGGCACATATACCCTCTTTGTTAACCTTTCCTCACTCATTCTCTCCGTATGTCCAAACCATTTCAGAACGCCCTCTTCTGCTCTCTCAACCATACTCTTTTTATTACCACACTTCTCTTACCCTTTTGTTACTTACACAATCAAACCACCTCACACTACACATTGTCCTCAAACATGTCCTTTTCAACACCTCCATTCTCCTCCGTACATCCTCATCTATAGCCCTTGCTTCGCATCCATATAAAATCGCTGGGGCTAGTATACCTTCAAACATATTCATATTTGCTTTCCCAGATAACGATCTCTCTTTCCACACATTCTTCAAAGCTTCCAGAACCTTCGCTCTCTCACCCACCCTATGACTCACTTCCGCTTCCAAGGTTCCATTCGCTGTCATGTTCATTCCTAGGTATCTAAAACAATTCACTTCCTCCACTTTTTCTCCATTCAAACTTAGACTCCAGGTAACCTGTCCCAAAACCCTGTTCAACCTACTAACCTTGCTATTATTCACATTTACTCACAACATCCTCCATTCACACTCTCTTCCAAACTCAGACACTAACTTCCGCAGTTTCTCACTCGAATCTTCCACCAGTGCTGTATCATCAGCAAGCAACAACTGACTTATTTCCCGGGCCCTGTCAATCCCTACAGACTACTTACACGCCCCTCTCTCCAAGACTCTTGCATTTACCTCCCTCATCAGCCCATCCATAAACAAGTTTAACAGCCATGGTGGCATCACACACCCTTCGCGCAGACCGACCTTCACTTAGAAGTACTTACCCTCCTATCTTGCTACTCGTACACATTCCTTACCCTCTTGATGAAGACTTCTCATTGCTTCTAATAACTTACCTCCCACACCATATATTCTAAAGTCTTTCCACAAGGCATCTCCATCAACCCTATCGTTCGATTTCTCTAGATCCATAATTGCCACATACAGATCCATCTCTAAGTATTTTTCACACACATTCTTTAAAGTAAATATCTGATCCACACATCCTCACCATAAGCCATACATACATTCAACGTCCTATCTAGCCAGTCAGTAATGCAGTCACCTTCTGTCTTAAGAAATTCAACTGCAGTGCCTTCCACTCCAGCCGCTTTGCACATTTCATCTTACGAAAGGCTTTCACCATCTCTCCTCCCTTCACCATACCACTTCCCATGTCTGTCACTTCGCTTACTGCCCCGACCCAAACACCCTTACATCTGCTACCATGCCATCAAACACATGCATCATTCCTTCAAAATACTCACTCCATCTCATTCTGACTTCCCCTTTTGCTTCCCTTCACCAGTGTTCCCATTTGTTCTCTTGGTTTTAGCACATTATTAACTTCCTTCCAAAACATTTGCCTTCTTTTTCAACCGTGTACCTTCCTCTTAATCTCCAGCTACTTTCTCTTATACATCTCCCAATCATTTACGCTCCTCTCTTTTCTCTTTCACTATCAACTTTACTTCATCCCACCACTCACTACCCACCTCTCGCACGCCACATGCATCTCACGCACATGCCATCACTGCTTCCCTATATGCCTCCCATTCCTCACCCACTACCTTAGCTTAACTTACTCTCAGCTTTTGCCATTTACACTCAATCTCTCCTGGTATTTATTCACACGTCTTTTTTTTTCAAGCTTGCATACTCTCACCACTCTCTTCTCACCAGTTACGTTCCCCTTTTCCGAAAACCTCTACAAATCTTCACCCTCGCCTCTTCAAGATAGTGATCAGACATCCTACCAGCTGCCCCTCTTAGCACATTCACATCCAAAAGTCTCTCTTTTGCACGCCTATCAGTTAATATGTAATGCAATAATGCCATTTGACCGTCTTTCGTTCTCACATAAATATCCTTGCGTATGTCCCTTTTGTAAACCAGGTATTCACAACGACCAGTCCTTTTTCAGCACAATTCCACAAGCTTTTCACCATTTCCATTTACTTTACCGAATACCCCATGCCCCCTCAACTGTCATATTACTCACCTTCGCATTCAAATTGCCCATCACTAAGACCCGGTCTCTTGCATCAAAGCTGCAGACACACTCATTCAGTTGCTCCCAAGAATATATATATATATATATATATATATATATATATATATATATATATATATATATATATATATATATAATCTACTTATTTATCTATTTGTGTATTTATGTACACATAGGCTGTCGTGATTTAATTAAATTCTGTAATAAAATTGAAAGGGGTCGCGGTGGGTTGGGCCCTTGTTGTCCGTGGCTGATCAATACCCCTTTCAAAAACATAATTAAAAAATTCTGAAAGGGGTTGGGGGGGGGATGGGGGCTGTCAGGAGTGTTGGGTGGGGGGCTGTTGTGGAGGGACATGGAGAGACGGGCAGCAACAACAGCAGCATGCGAAGGGGAGCTGCAGTTAAAGCAAGGAAGTTGGTAATAATAAAACTTGGTTACATACATTGTACTTGTTGTACGTGTATCAGTTTGTACTCGCACATGTTAGGCTTGCTGTACGTGCATATGTTGTGCTTCCACTTGTGTGCTTGTACTTGTAGTCAGCTGATGTACCTTTACTTGTGGCACTTGTTGGTTCCCATAAGGCCTTGCTTAAGGCTGAAGATCGGTTCACAAGTCCATAGTTCGGAGAGCATTTTGAAGAGAGTTACATTCATAATGATTTCAGTCAAGTGTATCTTTACTGAGTATTTACTGTTGAGAGCACATCCTCATTAGTTATGGTTATACCACAGGAGGAAGGCAGACACTACAGCGCTCTCCTCACGTAATGTATATTGCAACGGAAGCAGTGTGTAATGGAGATGATGCTGGGAGATACAAAGGATATCACCTGTGACATTTAGCAGTTTTATTTCTTTTATAACTGTCAGTCATTATCATACGAGCGTTTTTAAGGATTATTTTTTTTTAGAATTACTTTTAATAGGATGTGAGGAACGTTACATAGAAAACTGTATTTGGAATGAGATATTTATAGTCTTATGATACACAATACACAGGTGGAACTAATGTCAACACTGTGTCAATTGTTCAGTTACATTCCAGCGATGAATTATAGAAGTAATCGTGAATATGGAAGTAATTCACTTGTATTACCATGAATAAGTGAAGGAAGATGTTGCATAATCTAAACTATGAATAACGATAGTTAATACCGTGCAGTGGCAGGTCCCGCCGACCGAGAGGCATATTGTATAAAATGCCAGGAATGAATGACAGGAGGAAATGTATAATTACTGCGGTGAATGACAGGGAGGGAATAATGTATGACACCCACAGTAACTGAATGACTGTAAGGAAAAATAATTTACTGGTTTAACAGTATGTGGCTGGGGGATTATCATGTATGTATGGTATTAGTAGCGTGAAAATATTATGTATGATATTAGAAATCAGTGGTTGAGGAATGTAACGTAATTTTCTAAGGTTAGGTATGACGATATGAGTGGAAAATGAAATGTAATCAACACATAACTAGTAAGGCATTATGTATCTAATGAACTGCATAAACAACTGAGCAGTGCTGTGGGTGAATAAGCAAACGATTAATGAAAAGATTCATGTAAGAAGTGATGCATTAGCGATACCTAGTCAAGTTAGAGGAACTTGACATCACAAAATTCTTTCACTTCCTAGGAGTAATTATAATTGTGATGCTAATAATAATAATAATACTATTATTACTTCTACTGCTACTATTACTATTACTAGTCTTAATATTAATAATATTGGCAGTGGTAATGATAATGGTAATGATGATAATGATAATAATACTGATAATAGTAATAATACTAATGAGAATTATCATCATGATCATCATCATAGTAAACCACAGTTATAAGAGAGTCGTCGTACTTGGGTAGGAACGATCTAGAATTAACGACGGATCACATACAGTACATAAATCCGCAAACATTTTCAGCAGATATAAACATTTCATCCCGATCTCTGACCGAGATGAACACCGCCATCGAATCTATACAGTAAGACAGAATCTTACCGTCACGTGTCCTGTTTCTTTGCGTGTTACTCGCCTTCAGACAGATCCTGACTTTCCCTCTCAGTGTTCCATCCATGCTGTTCATCCCTCCATTTCCTCCCTCCCTAAGTCCCTTGAGCACGACGGTACGATCCTTGGGCACTAGGGCAAGACCTTCAAGCACGACGGTATGACCCTCGCGCACGGCCCTCGGGTATGATAGCCTGGCATTTGACCTGACCCTGGGTCTTCTACATCCGGTTACAAAAGCCCTTCCTCCACTGGAAAATGAATCTTGAAAATTTCAGAAACCTCCACCTACTCAACTGCCGCCATTCCCCCCCCCCTCCCTCAGCACGCCCCAGAACCTGGGGGAGAGAAGTACAACCCCGGATGGAAGTGGTGTGAGCTATATCCGACCCTCCCCTCCCCCCTCCCCCTAACCCACGGATTTTGGCCCCACTGGGGGCAGACTGTCGTTATGATAGTGTCACATGTCAGGCAGAGACCTGGTGAGCCTTAACCCCTTGACCACGACGATGCGACAAAACGACCTGTGAACACGACTGTGGGGCTTTTATGGTAGACAGTTCTACCCTTGGATATGATGGAAGGGCCTTTGCTCCAGCCCAGGACTCTATATCAGTGCCAGATTATCAGTCTAAGGGTCGAAGGCAAGGCCACCACTCCCAAGGGCGTGCTCAACTCGTACCGTCGTGCTCAAGGATCGTACCACCGTACTCGAGGCTTTTGCGTTTCTGGGGCTGTCTTTTTGACATTTGCATTGGACGAATTAACCTGTCACGTGTCTCCAAACACGTAATGTACAGAAGAGATCTGATATGTTATATGCGCCATCTGAAGATACATTACCTGCCGTTTAATAATTGTTTGATGGTTTATGATTACAAGGGAGGTAATTACAGGACTAAGAAGTAGTACGCAAAAGCTTTTGAACTTTGAGTCACATTATGTAATAGCAGTACATGCCCTTCCCTCCCAGCACCCGCGAGGAATGTTCCCTTAAGTACATAACAATTAAGGTTCACCATCGGCTTGGACTGTGTATTGTGGTAGACAAAGAAAACTTCATGTCAGACATCACATCCTTTATCCTCACAAAAAGTTACTCTCATCTCCTGTTGCACCTCCTGTTCTTTTGTTCTTCCACATGTACTGTTCAGCGCGACCTCACATAACCTGCGCGATCTATCGCGGGCAAAAGCGTGATATACTGCACCATGTCGCGCCTCCCTTTATCGCACAGGCTTCGCGCTAAACGCGTTGCCTCGTCTCACTCCGTAGTTGGCTCCGGCTTGGGATTAGTGACGGGAGAGAGATATTTATGGGTGATTACAGGGGCTGAGGAGACGGGGGATGGTGGATAGCACGATGGGGTTGTTTGGTAAGTTGTTGCTATTATTTATAGCCTTTTGTAGACTGGTGGTTATGGCGGGTGCTTGTGGTTGTGTTTGTGGTTGTACATTGTGGTATCGGAAGAGTATCTTTTATCTTTGATGTTGTGATGCCGTATATGGATGACGTTTGCATGTTTCGATGACGTGTAGGTGACGTAAAAGTGACGTTATTGCGTGTATTGCACGTTAGTGTGTTGTGACCACGTGTACGGTATAACCTCTTGATCACGTCGGTATGACCCCTTGACCTTGACGGTACGATCCATAGGTATGACGGCCTGACCTTTGACCTAATGCGACCCTTGGGTACAGTGGCCAGACCATCGTACCCAAGGGTCGTACCGTCGTGTTATTGGGTCGAACCGTCGTGCTGAGGGGTCGTAATGCCTTGCTCAAGAGTATTATCGTCTTTGATATACAGTGTCAAGACCCTCCCTTGAACTCTAACGTCATGATGTTTGTTTATACAGTCCCAGTGGTATGGATGACTTCCTCAACATCCTCCAGGGAGAAGTCAGGGTGATGGTAGGGCTGTCGAGCCATAGGAGACATGTACGTCAGCGAGTTACGATGTTATAATATTTCGCCATGTTAATGTATTAGCCCTGAAGAAGCAGCAACTGTGGTAAATCCATCTCGGATGTTTAACAGAGGGTTAACATTTTCCACTAGTCGTCTTGGACACTTTGTTACTTATATAAGGGGGTTAACAGTTCCCATTGGCATCTTGGGCACATTGATATGAAATTGTTATTCCGAATGTTCCCGTGATATCAGCTTATTTCCATGTTATCAAAACGTTCCTGTGATACCAGAATGTTTCATGATATCAAAATGTTTCATGACATCAGAATGATATCATGATATTATCAGAAACTCCCCATGATATCAAAATGTTGCCATGATATGAAAGTGCTCCTCATTGCAAAATTTTCTCATTATATTTTTCTGAAATTTTGCGATAAATTATTAATCGTGTAGGGGTTGTTGTATTACCAATTTTCTTAACCTGTATCAAAAATTTGTTGCTTTTACTGTTCTTTTAAATTTCTGAGTTGATACAGATTCTGATGCTAACGGTAGGGTTCAAATGTGTGTGTAGAACACCTTTGACCTCTCCATTAGAGTTCAACCTAATATATGGATACCTTTCTCCTCTCCCTTAGGGTTCAATCTTATGTATAGACACCTTCTTCCAATCTTTTTTTTTTTATATGTCGCTTTTTTAAGCTCCTATAGCCACTAAATTAGTTTATCAAACGCTGTTATAACAGACTTTACTCAATATCTTGGTGTTTATATAGTTCCTGACTGGTTATCGGAGATGTTCTTGATGGGAAAGAGCAGGTAATGCTGTCAGTGATAATAATGATGACAATGTTGACAATAATGATAGTAGTGATTATGAAGGTAATAATGATTATGATTATTATAATAATAATGATAAAAATGATGATAATGATAATGATAATAGTAATAATGCTGATACTTTTACCTATGATTGTAATGATATCAGCTATAATTATGATACTAACAATAATAGTGATAAAGCAAAGATTTTTAGAAGGAAAATTGAAAACTAAACAATACACTTTCCCGCCGAAACTGTGGCTTTTTGGAAGATGTTTCCTGAGGCGGGGAAGCCTCCATTACCGAGTCAAGAGTCATTATATGAAACACCAGCAAAGATAAGGGGGATTAATAGATAACGATGGAAGTAATAACTATGATTATGATGAAATAATGACAAGTCCGCGGAAATATATGTACATAAAACTCCACCACAGTCTTTTTATCTTGATGGGAACTGGAAATGTGGTTTGTGTGTGTGTGTGTGTGTGTGTGCAGGGGGTTTAGGGTTAAGAAATAAGAATGTGGGAAAAGAGTGGAATAATGGATATGTAGGAGAGGAAGTTTGCAGATGAAATGGGAAACTGTTGTGATATTACTAGGAGAGAACGATGGATAATAGCGCGCAGTGAAGAGATCAAACAATATGAAGAAGTTCTGGCAAAATAGGGAGAGAGGAAAGGAGACATGGGAACATTAAAAGGGATGGGAGGAAAAGATGGAAGTGGGGAAAGCTGAATGGAGGAACAGGTAATAAAACAAAAGGGACAGAAATGAAGAAACGGACAGAGAAAATGGGAGGGAAATATCAGCAGATAGAAGAATGATAATATCGCGTTGCACTCATCCTAATCAATCACACTGATGAGTGAATACAGTGCTCATCATATCCCGGTAATTTTCTAGATGAATGCAAAGTTGTGATGTCAGCAATGAGTGACGGGTGTTGCTGCTGGTGAACGGTTGTGTACGTATATGTGTGCGTCACGTGACGGCATGACAGGTGATTTAATCTCACACATCTGGTGGGTATGTTCTGCCGTCACGTCAGGAGGTGATGGGTGGTTTGATTGTTAAATATCCATGTAAATTGTACAGTGGAGGAATGGCCCGTCTGCAGCGGTAAAACATGGCGCTGATCCCACACTCGTTAAACCTGTTTAATGCTCGCTAATATCCCGAAATGACGTATGCAGAGGTTAAGGCTCGTTAATACTCTCGTGCGACACATGCGAAATTCAAGTCCCGTTAATATTCTCCCGTGACACATGCGAAATTTAACCGCTGTAAATATTCTGGCGTGATATTTGTCGGGTTTGAGCGTCTGGCTAATGTCCGGATGTTACAACCAGGTTTCTAAGATCATTTATACTCCCGGGTAACATAACGCCGAGTTTAACCACTGCTGGTGTTACTATGTGACGTGTCGTGGACTTAATATAACCTCGGCTGTTATTAGGGCAAGACATGCCCCATGTTTAAACCTCATGAGGTTCACTCATGACTCGCTCCAGGTTTAAATCAACACCTGTTCTCATTCTTATGTAACACGTGCCAAATTTAGGCTCGCGGAAATGTTCCTCCGTTAATCATGGCTAATCTCGTGGTGTGGCAACTGGAGAGTTTAGACTCTCTCTTCCTTGTTTGACAAATGGCAGGCTGAACGATAGTTAATGTTATGGTGAATCTAGATTCGCTACTAATAATCTGCTGTGACACTCGCCAGGGTTTACGGAGACCTGGCCAATATTCTGATGCGACACCAGCCGAGTTTAACCTCGCTAATATTCTGGTGTGGAAGTTGCCAAGTTAAAAAGTTGCTAACATTCTGATGTGACAGTTTCCAAGTTAAAACGCTGGTAATATTCTAGGGGGACGCTTGCCGAACTAAAACGTTACTAATATTCTGGAAACACCTGCCATATAAACACCTCGCTAGCATTGTGGTGTGAAACTTGTCCAGCTGAAACATGGCTTATGACCCGGCATGACACACTTGCCACGTTCAAACTTGGATAGTATTCTGTTTTGACACTTTGCCGAGTTAAAACCTCGCTGATATACTGATGCGATGTGTGCCAAGATAAAACCTCGGGTAATATTTTGGTGTGATACGAGCCAAGTCAAAACGTCGTTAATTATGCTGGGGTGACATCAGTCCGCCCAGGAGGTCAGCAATATTCAAACACGGTGGTAGGGAGCATTAAACCATCACTGACTCTAAGACATTCGGGTTCAATCTTCCAAGTCCTCGCCACTTATACCAGCGCATCATGAAGTAAGTTCTCCTGTAGATTCTTACTGTGTTAACATTTTGGGGACAACGGCACGACTCAGGCATGATTACATACTCCTTGAGCACGGCAGTACGGCGACCCTTGAGCACGACGAGACATCCCCTGGGTGTGATGGTCTGATCTTTGACACGACGCTAAAGGTCACGTCAGAGGGCAGGCCACCACAGCCAAGGGTCCTTACCGTTGTGCTCAGCGGGTTAAGTCTGTAAGGTTGCAAATAATGATTCAGGGCGTCTGTGTTTGTCGCTGTTCTGGTCCTGGTCTTGATCTATGTTCTATTCCTGGTCTGTGTTCTGGTCCCATAATCTGGTCCCAAAGCTACAACACTGATTGCATCTCCATGGTACTACATTGGCTCTAGGCCCAATAATCTGTCCACAGGGGATGAAAATCCAGCCCTAGGACAGAAAATCTGGCTCCCAAGAATAAAGGCTGATAATATACTCTTACTAAATACTGCGTCTTGGGAGACTAAGTAAAAACAGGAACGGAACTCGCAAACTCAAAGTTTCTGAACTTTTCATCAGTGTAAGTCTTGGGAAGCGTCTGCAAGCTCAAATATAAAAGACAAACCTAAGAAGCGAGGCAGACGGTGCGTGGTAAAACGTGTATATATTTTTAGTAGGCCAGGGTGAAATACCGAGGCCCCGCCGTGCCTCCTGCAGCAGAGCCTCTTCGTAAATTTTACCAAAAGGCAAGAGTACCTCGGGGACAGAGGGAGGGGCGGAAGACTCTAAGACCATGAAAATCTCAGATGATTTCTCTGAAATCCACAATGATTCCTTATTTCTCCGAGTCTATACATCTCAGGGTTCGTCCCCATAACGTCTGCAAACAGCTGAGTCCTGTATACGAGTCTGTTTACTTCTTGTTTCGTCATGATCATCGTCTGCCGTTGGCCAGGTCCCTCACCATCTGCTCTCTCACCTCCCTCATCTTCCTCAGACGCTTTTGTTTACGTCAGAGGTTCCAGACACGGAAAAAAGGTCTCGCCCAGTCCAGGCCTGGAATGGAGGAAAAAGGAAGGAGAAAAAAATATATATAACTAAAAGATATTAGGAAACAGTGAGATGGTAAGGAGTCAGTGAGATTTAGGGAAGAAAGAGTGAAGAGAAATAATAAAACAAAAAAGGGTAGGTGTGTGGAGTATGGGCTGTAGACTCAGCTGTCTCTGTTGGTAGCGTAGTACAAATGAGACAGGAAGTAAGGCCAGTAATGTTGACACAGAGGGTGTAAGATGGTTCCAGGCATCACTTCAGTCTTACCTCCCCTTGTCCACCTCTCACCTCTTTCATCACCTGATACGTACATCCTTCATGTTATCCCCCCATCCTCCCCCACCCATATATATCTTATATCATCTTCCTCGCTCTTCATCTTCTCTAGCCTCTCATGTCCCACAGATTCCATTACCATTTACTTACGTTGTCTTCGCCAGGCATCCACACCTCCTGCCATCATCATGGATCATCGTCACAACCCTCTGCAGTAGTCGTTACAGGTGATGTACGTCATGTCAGTGTATGAAGCACAGTGAAGGCGTCACAGTCCTGGTGTGCCACAAGGAGGGATGCCGTTCAGCGGTTCTCAGTCTTGGTTTATAGTGCCTGTCATCCCTTAATAGAGGGATGTAGTCTTCATACTTACTGTGCAGCTTGTGCTGGGTCTGCGCTGTGTTACTGCGTCCTCGAAGTGAGCGAGGGAAGGAGTTAGAGCCCAAGGAAGGAAGGCTGGGTGAGAGAATCTGTGTATAAATCTGCCGTGGAGCAGTTTCACTGGAACCCAAACGTGGCAAGACGAATTTCTGGGTCTGTCGTAACATCACTGTTTGGGGTGCCTGTGAAATTTACTTCATTGACGCAATCCTCCCCTTGAGGCGGTAGGCAATCAGAGAATGTAAATGAAATAAGCTAGCAGCGTTTCACCCCTAGTGCCTCTGTGGAAATCTTTAGATTGGATAGATTGGCTTCACGACTCATGTGGAGGCACCAGTCTGGGCTGTAGAGATCTAGTACTCCGCAAGATGACAACCATCCAGCTTCGGTATTTTAGCTCTGAGTGAAATTCAGGAGGAGTTTGATATTCTCTTGGGGATGGCTCCCCTTGCCTGATGATGAATTAGTGACGGAAATGTGTATGTATTTGTGTCGTACACGTACGAGCCAGGGAGAACACATACCAGGACCAGAACCAGACTACAGGCCAGGACCAGGACCAGGACCAGAATACAGGTCAGGACTAGACCACAGATGAAGACCAGGACCAGAACACAGACCAAGGCTAGAAACATACTACAGACCAAGACCAGAACAGGAAGTTCCGTAACTGATAACACTGAGTCGAACTATCGTTTCATGATAATCTCCACACTTGAACTTTGACTTACAGTCACAAATGTAATATATCTTGTGACATCAGAAAGACTAACTAGCACCCATACACCCAGAAAACAGGCTTCCATAAGACAAGGGCCCGGGCTAGGCTTGGACCCGGCGAATCTGTGACAAAGCAACAAAACATGAGGGGAAGGAGGCACCAGATCGACTCGAGTTATTACCGCGTCGTCACCACAAAGACTTGTAGACTTTTTTCTTTCACGTGTCTTCCCAACACCTCCCCTTTTTTCTAAAAGGCAGTTTCCAGTTTTTTGAAAAGTCCATAGATTAATTTTTCTTCTCTCTCCTAACCTCTCCATCTCCTTAGTCGTTATTCTTATTTTTCATTCAAGGTCTGAGGTTCGATGAGGACCTATCTATCTCCATGACTGGAATATAGGATGTTTATGTTTGTTTAGTGTGAGTAAGGGATGACAGCTGATCAATTGTTTGTTTATTTGATGCGAAGGATACTATATTTTGTGAATTATTCCTCAGAATGGCGTTTGTTTGTTTCCAAAATGCGTAGATTCCTGACACTGCAAGATTCAAGCTTGTGCCTCGAATCATGATGTATTTAATTTGAGGTTTGCGTTTGTTAAATAAGAGTATTGGTTGTTGGTGTTGGCGCTTGGGAAGGTAGCATTTGTATAGTCACAGCGAGACAATATGGGTATAATGCCCTGATATTTAGAGGGCCAGGTCCGAGTCCAGGGCCACCGTATCTAAGGGCTATACCGTCGTGCTCAAGGGTCGTACCGTCCTGCTCAAAGGGTTATCAAAGACTTAAGCACACAACAGCTATGATGGTCATTCAGTAGAATGTATTCTTCATATCTTTTTACACAGATCTTTATCCTCATTGTGTACTACGTGCTTCATATTAGTTTATCCTTTTCCCGTTTCACCGTATCTTTATTTCCATCTCCCTCGCCTTCCAGCTCGTTGTTTTTTTCCTCCTCCCTTTGGTCCTCGTCCTGCCGCCGCGCTGGTGGGCTCGTGTAGCGGACGTGTACCGGTGGCTGGGCCGATGATAGATGCTGATTGATCGAGGCTCAGCCAGAAAACAAACATTAACCGTACTTGAGATTGCCGGCCGGCACCAAAGTTTGCCGAGCTGTTTTGCCGGCCATGCTGGGTGGGAGAGGGAGAGGCTTCTTTTTTTTTCAACTCTCCCCATGTCTGGGTTTGGGGAGGTTGAAAGTTCGTTTGGGGTTCGTGGAAAGGGAGAGTACTTGCCTCGTCGTCGGCGAGTGCCTGTGAAGGAGGGGTTGGTGGTGAGGGGGTTTGGAAGGGAGGAGAGGGGTGGAGGGGTTAGAACGAATGAAGGAGAAAACACGTATGGTGGGGTGGTGGTGGGGAACAGGTGGTGGTAGTGGTCGTTTCTGTTAATGTCAGTGGTTGTGAACCTTTCTCGTTGTCGTATTATCATCCAGAGTATACTTTTGAACTATATGCCTTGAGCTTGTGTAAGTCTTTGATATCAATGGCTCCACGTAGGACTCCTGAGCACGACCTGCACGACCTTTGACGATGACGGCCCGGTCTTTAATCTGAGCCTTAAGTCATGTGAGAGGTCAGGCCATCAATGATACCCATTTGCCGGGTGTTCTGGTTGGATTATTGGAGTGTTGTAACTAAGAGAGAGACATGGAAGCACGCTAAACAACAGCAATACCAATGCTTTATTGGATGGGATATACAGGTGAGGGAACAGAGGGCTACTGGAGGTGCAGGATAATGGTGAGGAAGAGGCAAAGTAAGTTGGGTCGAGTAGTACGAGAAGGCTTGGCAGGGGTCCTGTGATGCTGGTGATAGTAGGCGTGGCCTTAGGTCCCTTGTTACAGCTGCTGCTAGAGACGGACGGAGGCGATGTCCCACGCGAGTACTGCCGAAGGTGGGACGCCGGAGATGAGGCACCACAATGAAACCTGCTTGGAAGATGAGGCGTCAGGAGTCACGTTCGGACAGTTACTGACGGAGGGGATGCCCTAAGGGCGGCTTGAGTTTGGAGTCACATCGCCAAGACTTTAGGTACCGGAGTGGTACACTTGTTGTCCACTGGTGAGTCAACTGCCTGACTGACTTTTTGCGGTGATTCGCGGGTATTTAAGAGGCGGTGAGGTCAGGCCGAGTGCTCGCAAGCAACTGACCTCTCTCCATGCAGCTAGACTTGAGGTGATGTCCGTAAGGGCGGCGCCTCTCGCGGATATGATTAACGCGACAGCTTTTTTGGTCTGCTATCGCCGAACATCGAATGTGGGTGTCAGGGATTAATGCTGCAGGTGCATCTGTAGGATGGGCCACCGAACACAATTTTCCGAGGATTGTTAGGTCCGGTGAGGTCACAGGCTGTCACTTGCCACCCACTCAAGGTGCCGTCAGGGCGGAGCGACAGGAAGTCGCTACACCCAGTTGTCGTACCGTCGTGCTTGAGGTTACCGTCTACAAGTGTGCAACATATTGTCCAGTGTTCATTAACGAGAATGTTCCTCCTTGCTTTCTGTTGGAACTCATACCGTCTGCCACCGACCATCTGTCGGGCTCTCAAGCAGCCTACCACGGTTCGGGAACTGCTGGTGTTCAGGGGAGAAGGCTCAAGAAACGATCGTTATGTGTCAGAACACCACCAGAGACTAAGGAAACGATCGTTATATGTTGTAACGCCACCAGAGACTAAGGAAACATAAATACAAGTCGCAACACAGCCATTTATGACCGGGTCCCAACTAGACGTGAATGAGGCGAAACACCGAGACATCATTTTTAAGTCACTTCCCGGTCTCGTAAAGTTTGTACCGCTCGGGTCGGCCCGGTTCCCGCTGCTGTGTCGACTACTTTCACACACACACACGCACACACACACACACACACACACACACACACACACACATACAGAAGTGCTATTTATAGAACCATTTAGAGAAACGTGGTAAGTGTCTGGTATCAGTAGTAAGTAGGGCCCCATGATAGTAATAAGTAACACACTACTAGTGAACCATCTCACATTTTACTGTCGTCAGCGTTGTTAGTAAGAGTTCCAGCCAGTGTACAAAGAATTCTTAAGGTGAAGTTGTGATTTTTTTTTTTACTGTAGTATTGGACGGATGCTCTCTCTCTCTCTCTCTCTCTCTCTCTCTCTCTCTCTCCCTCT
>JAYMFT010394375.1:0-19429 GCA_038088735.1 Panulirus argus
AAAAAAAAAAAAAAAAAAAAAAAAAACGAAAAAAAAGTCCGGCACTGATGGCTTGTCACGTCCCCAGCCAATTTAGGTATGGTATTGGCCTGCAGGATGGTGCCGCCCGTGCAGGGACGCCCGTTCAAGGGTGGTGTCGCCCGTCCGGGACACTCCTTCAGGGTGGTGCCGCGCCCGCGTAGGAATCTCGCTATGGCCTGCCAAAGACACAACGAAGATAAGAAGGTAATTCTGTTACACAGATTCTGGGAGGATAAGGAGTTGCTCTTGTCGTCGACAGGACACCTCAGGAGTTCAATTCTTTTTTCCTTTTCTGTGCTTTCAAAGCGTCAGGCTTAACTGTACTCTGCCGCTGGCCAATGAGCCGCTCGTTGTTGCATTCTATGTAGAAGTTAGTTGGCCATTAGTATTAGCAGAGACTCTCACTGCCACTCACCATGCCAGCAGGGTCCACGGGTCAAAGTCACATTGCCAATAGATTCTTCTCATGTCGAGTTTATCATGTGACGGAAGGCCCCGCTGCCGGCCTGCAGCTGACCACAGCTCAACGCTGCCACAATCTCTCGGTCCTTGGCATACAGCTGACAAAAGCTCTCCGCCACCATCACAGGAGAGTCCCCAACAGACATGGTGTAAAGTTAAGATACAATTAGTCTTCACCTTCATAATAACCCCATACATTATTTACACCCGCAAACATTTCGGACACAACGAAATACCTTTCCCCAGAACAGGTATGGACAAATATGAATACAACGAAAATCTGTGCCGGATGCAGCCGTCGTTAACAAAGGCACGTGTGAAAGACGGAGAAAGAGACGGAAAGAAAAAAAAAAAGACTACATTTATAGAATCTTTAGAAAAAACAGCCCCCCCCCCCGCAGCATGTCTTAAATACTCAGTTGGCTCATTCGCATCGAGTGTCGTAAGAGGTGCAGAATCTACAGATGCCTTCAGTCCTCTAGCGATGAAGACGACGACAAAGATATATGGCGCAGAAGGAATGGCTTATCAGTTCTCCCTTAATTAGTCAATTACACAACCACGAGACCATGGGGTCCCTGCACTACAATCAGAAGCATGGAAATGACTGACTTAGAGCGAGAAGTGATCTTTGTTTGCAAGTGACAATGATTCAGCCTCTGTGAAGGTGACATCTCACTCGCGGTGTAACTTCATGCAAACGGAGTCTGGGAACACCTCAGCTCTTCCTCTGAGACAATAGATATATTAGCATCGCATGACACGGGGCATATCCTCCAGGTAATACTCATACCAGCGTCGCATGACAGGGGGCACGTCCTCCAGGTAACAGACATGACAGGGGACATGTCCTCCAGGCAACAGACATGCCAGCATCGCATGACAGTGGACACGTCCTCCAGGTAACAGTCATACCAGCATCGTATGACAGGGGGTACGTCCATCAGGTAACAGACGTATGTACCATCACCGCATGACACGAGAAAGAGCTTCCTCTGACATTTGTCAAGACAGCAGTTGTTCTGGGAAAGACTAGTTCCTCTGTTTCCTGTGCATAGTGAGTAGAAGAGACGGACATCTTACAATAGGTGCGCAGTCTGCCCTGTAGAGATTTCGTCAGGTCTTCACGAGGGAGGTACGCCCAAGAATACGTGAACTATGATCCACAGTCAGCATGAGTCTGGGAAAACGGGAGTCAGTGTGTTGCGAGGGTGGCCAGACAGGCGCGAAAAAAAAAGAAAGAAAAAGAAAAAAGCCTCTCTGGCATATGGAGCCTGAAGATGCAAGTATGAAGACGCTTCATTCCTAGATTAGTATCAGGTCTGATATACAGAAGGGGCAAATTAGAGTTAAAACGACTTGGGTATTGGCGCTGAGAAAGGAACACGGCGAAGATAAACACTCAGGGAGGCTGACATCACGTCAGGTCACGTGTACCGGCGATGTCCAGGAATTCACCAGTGCAGCGGGAGACGACAGAGTCAACAGGGGCGTAACCGGGGCTGTTGTTTAAGTTCTTGGTGTTGCGGGTGTGATCAGCTGCGGGAAAGACATCTCCCATGAGGGCCCACCAGTAGGAAAACAAGTGAAACAAAGGGCCAGTCGCTGGGATGGCCAGAGAGTCTCTTAAACATGACGAAATATGAGCCACCATTTGTAAACAAAGCGGATGCATCTTTTGTGTTTTGTTTGTCTTCTTGTAAAGTGCGCCTAACTTTAACAATGGTTTAGGGAAGGGGTGAGAGGAATATAGGCGAGGGACTGTGGAGAGCAGCAGACAGGGTCGCTGAAGCCGAGTGGCAATGAGGCATAATGATTCATGGGCTGGAGTTCAGCAATATTTGTGAGGATTCAGCGAGGAGTAACAATTGAGGGACAGAGAATAGACGCGAGAGTAATGATTCTGAAAGAGAAAACCTATTCTTCTGACTAGCTTTTGAAGGAAAAGAGAAATTTGAGATGCAGTTGAGTGGATTTCTGTGGTTGGGGAAACAAATCAAAGTTTCAAAAGAGAAAGGAATAAGAAAGACCAACAGGGATGACTTAGGGAACAGTGGACATACAGGCCACTATGCAATGGTGTGCGTTAGAAAAAGAAAGTCAGAACCGAGGTCCATGATATCAAGGAAGGACAACTCACACAACATCTAATACTTGATGGCAGGAGTAAAGCTTGTTGACAGGGGTTCAGGAAGGGCTGGACACGTTCCAGATCTGGAACCAAAGGTCAAAGAGGTCCTCTGAATAGTCAGGCCATGTGGAAGGACGAGCGTCAAGGGGGCCAGGAGAAGTTCAGATTCAAAGCGCTCCTTATGGAGGTATTCCACGGCCGCACTAACAGATTCCCCGTCCACACCCTAGGTCCTTCGAGTGCACCGTAGATCCGATAGAAATTTTGGCCTTTAAAGGAGGAGTTCAATTCAATATCTAGACGAATGTGAATTCTGAATGGATCTGAGGATGTGGAGGACGTCATCAAGGAGTACTGACATGGCCAAAGAGGGACAGTCAATCGAGGCTGTACGTTTTAAGAGGTGATATGGCTCTGTAGCTGCTCAGTCACATCTAGCAGTCACGAGGATGAGTAGGGAAAGAGAAATGGGTCGGGCACGAGATTCTGGGCTAGCTAGGAGGCAAAAGGATGTGAAACATACATACGAGGTACTGAAATACACAGAGCTTTCTCTTGGAAAGTCCACAGAAAATATGAAGAACAGGTAACCAGAACAGTGTACATGTTATTAGGTCATCAATGGAAGTTATGTTCAGAGTCAAGAGTGTTATACTGGAAAGGAACGGACGGAGGTACAGGTGCGAGAAAGAACTCAAGTCGTCAAAGAAGTATTTGTTGTGGCCTGAAGGAGCCACTGGGGAATCGCTTTTGCTGGAGACGATTAATTCTCAAGCCTCGGTCCCAATCCTAGTAGCCCCAAGCCTCCAACCCTCTTGCACCACGCCTCTAGTCTTCTAGTACCATGCCTCTAGTCCCCTAACCTTAGGCCTCTACTTTTCTAGCACTAGACCGCCAGACCACCAGTCATCTAATCCTATGCTTCCAATAACCTCCTCAGCAAATTAGTCCACCCAGTCTCGTTCAGCAGACCGACCTTCGTGTTTCGCTTCGTGTCTGTCCCAGACCAACGAACGATAGTATGCAAAGCAGTGTTCCTGCTACCGTCACACACCAATGAGAGAAGAGTTCTCATCTCATAGCTCCGTATGTATCTCCCAGCTCTGTGAATGAACTCTTCGTGCTACTTGTGACGTAAAATTACCTCTTTCGCCTCTGCGAATGTAATCAATAACCCCATCATCATCTTGATGTTGAAAAAGATATCTTCTTTACCATTCAACCACTTGACCTCGAACTCATCCACTGACAATCAGCACGGCTAACACAACAAGCACCGTCATGTCTTCCTCTTGGGTCAATTCCTCTGACGTTTGTACAAACTCTTGCTTTTCCTGTCCTCTCAGAATTTAGGAATCTTACCAATACACCGGGAGAAAGCAGATGCTCTTCACTGCGCTGTGTGTGTCATCTACCCACATCCGTAACTCACATTTCTGAAAGCTGCGGAACCGGTCACAGCCCCTGTTGACTCTGTCGTCCCCGCCGTCGAGACACATTCCTGGGCGCGGCCAGCAAGCGTGACCCGACATGATGGCCTGCCTCTGCCAGTGCCCAGCTTCACGTGTCCATCCTTCACAGTCCTGTTAATGTCTTGGTTAATATCACCGACCACTTCACCCATATATCATCGTACGCTTTTACCAGAAATGTTGCATCTCACCCCCTCAGTTCAGACAGTTTCCCCATCTTTCTGTCTACAAGCTTTACGTGTGCAGGTGTACATACATATACAAAAAATAAAACTTGGTTCCGTTCTTTATTGAGTAAAAATCATGTGTTGCCAGTAATGTTGTGTTTCTAACCTACGGCCACATAAGTAAATGTCCTCTTTGAATACATGGTGCGTTAATCGACTCATACCTTCCTTACCGTAGACTGAGTTTGATCAACTTAACACATAACTCCCGGATGGGGTCTAACGGAGTTCTCTTGGTAGTCTGTTACACCGAGCCTTTCAAGCTGGTATCAACCATCTTGCTGGTCAGATATTCTCCAATTTCTCCTGAAAAAATACCTCTAACACCTTGCTTTGTTAAGGAGTTTTTGTCCCAGACTGCGGACGCTGCTTTCAGGGTGTACCTCTCATTGCCCTCTGCTCGGCTTACCACTGAAAACACACACACAAAAAAAAAACATCGATCACTGTCAGCAGTGTGTATGGGGGAGCCAGAGAGAACACTGGAGGGAACACAAACAACACATTCATAGCTGGCATTTCCATCACTGTCAAACACCGAGTTTTATTGCTGGCTTAAATCTATCCGGTTGTACACACGGACGGATTCGAAAACGGAGCTCTGCTGGATCACATAGCCAACGCGTCGGTACGTTGGTATATTTCACCAATGAAATTCAAGGTTAATTATGTTTTTTTCATCCACTGTTTCCCTTTTCACTCAAGCCGTATTCAAAGCAACGTCTTATGGCAAAAGATCTATTGCTCTCTTGGGCCACCGTTCACTGTCGGGTCTCTGGTGTTGTATCGTCTTCAGAAATCATATTTGGCATTTTTTTTTTCCAAGGTAATAGAGCGAGATATAGGTTCTCGGGTATCGCAGTAAGCAAAGGCCCCACTAAAATCCAGCACACACAACCGATTTTCACAACCCAAGCGCGGATAATTTCTGTATATTTACAACCTACGGATGCTGTTAATACGATAAGCCGTTTATTATCATCATTAAGTCCCCAAAGTCGAATATCTTCCTGATGTCACTACCATCACAGTGAACGGCCTGTGCCTTCCATTACCATCACAGTGAACGGTCATCTTAGCAACGGGCCAGTTTTCAACCATAAGCCTATACTGTTGCGCTACATGTATGCCGCTGAAACGGAGTCTCTCGAGTCAGAGTTCGACCACCCAACTCTAGAACAAGCCCTATTTCGAACACTGGTAAAAGCGCGGTTCACGGTCAGCGGCTACGGAACGACTTCCCTCAACGAGATATCACATCGAACATATTTCGTTTCCCTTATTAAAACACTTGCATGCAAATACCTCACGAAAGGCAGCCAACCCTTGAGGTTAAGCACAGAAACTATCGGCGTAGTTCATCAAAATTGCGGTCGAATGCTTCAGCAGGATCGTTGACGGGAGATGGCATACTCCGGTTGTCAGTGCTGACATCCTTACATCTAAAACTATCTGCCTTGATCATCTCCTCCGCACGACAGTACATATAGCTTCCTGTCGACGAATTTGTCTCCGCCTGCCACTGGCTGAGTGGCTGGTGTGACGCTCCCCGTCTGATTCTCGACGAGATAGGAAAATGGGTTCGTGTGTATCATATCACAGTCGAATGTATTCTTCCGTCCGTTCTCTTCGGCACAGACGTACATTTTCAGTCTCTTTGATGTACATGATAGTACCACGTTCTGTACTGTCCAACACGTTCTGTACTGACTGTACCATGTTCTCTACTGACTGTACCACGTTATCCATTGACTGTACCATGTTCTGTAATGACTAACATGTTCTCTCTAGACTGTACCGTTTTCAGCTGACAATTCCACGTTTAATACTGACTGTATCACGGTCTCCGCTGACTATATCATGTTCCCTATGAACTGTACTGTATTCTATAATGACTGTACCATGTTCTTTACTGACTGTACCACATTAATAAATGTCCCATGTTCTCCAGCGACTGTGCCATGTTCTCTAATGACTATGCAGTGTTCACTTACATGAAGCAGGTAACAAAGGAACACCTGTTAAACAGCCTAGCAAATGGAGGAACACACAGTCATTCATATACACCCAAAAGCCATACCAGCAAGACAAAAAAGAAAAAAAGGAAATTCCTATATGAATAAAGTTATGCATACAAAGTACATACATCCATACTAAATATGTATGAGCGGACTTACCATATTCATGCAGTGACTGCAGACTTGCGGACGCCTCCCTGGGCAAAATGCAACTCCACCATTGCATATGCATCAAGGAAATCCGCGGCAGTTTCTTGCGATCCTCGTGCCATTTTGACACTCGTCTTCAATCATCGTGATTCACTGTTCTCAACGACACTGTCACTCACTATCTCTCATACTATGTTATCGTCACTTTCCAGAAAGTCACAGCAAAGGGTTGGAAAGGCTAAAGCCATTGTTTCCATCGTACTTTACCAACCAAATCACTGAAACTGTCCATAGATCAGTCAGTTCCAAAAGCGATATTTTCTCACTCTCCTAGTGTACTGCAAATCACTCCCCCCATATCTAGGTATCACTTCATTCGTTATAAGACACGAATTTTATGTAATGATCACGAAGACTTTCACTCTAACGACCAGCACATAAACGGTCACACACGATGTAACGCTCCTCAGCCGATCACGGAACACAGCTCATAATATGTGGTTTGAGACTGAAGAAGTTTGTGCCAATCAGTGCTCCTGGTGGAAACCGAGTGAGCAAATCTCATCCAACCAAAAGAGAGGAAGGATGAAGTCATAATGGAGGGAACTACAATCTGGCTCAAGAAGCGATTCCGATTTCCTCCGTAAAGCCACTGTACGGCTGGTTATCGTATCGAATTAACAGTTATAACGGCTCGTCCGAAAAGCGAAATAACTATTACATAATTAGAAACTCTGTACAAGAGCAAGGGTTACAGCATGATGGAGGTCTATGTATCGTAAGGTTACGATAATCATTGTGTATCTGGAGGTTAAAGTATCGCAAAGTTACGTTTCTTATTGTGTATTTGGGATTGCTCCTCCCTTAATTCCTTCCTTTTGTTAACCAATTCTCCAGCGTCTTCTATATGCTATCAAAGATGTAATCGAAAGTGTCTTATTGAGAAGGATACTTCATGATGTCATGTTATCTCCTTTTGCAAGTACAGTCGAGTTCCCCAGGACTCGAAGCTTCGACGGTTCAGAAACACAGCGCTGTCATCTCCTCCACTGGTCGGATATTAAGAGGAAACCTGGTCATGTAAGAGTATCATCAATACAAACGTCTACTCAACTGTCCCTGAGATATAGAAAGTGTTTGATGATCCTGACAAGAATTGTTACACCAGTACCAGTCAGGCAACCTCAAACTGCGCCTAGTTCTTCTGAATCAGAACACACGAACCAGATCAGCGCCGACAACCGCTTTGTGCTCGTCCACATGATCTTAAAATTTTACCAAGAGCTTTAGTCTTTATATACAATGAGAACGGAAATAACTATCGTCTCTATACTGTACCATGAGAAGGCAGATATTCCCGAAACTATATCTTTGGGGTGGTGCTAGTAGTATCTGAAATGCAACCAACCCAAGAGATCGTACAACACTTGGCAGCTCTAACCGACTTGGGGAACGAGCGTCCTGAAGTGCACCTCAAACAGGATTCAAGACACTGATGATAATAATTAGCAATAATAATAATAGTGATAATGATAATAATGATACTACCACTACTACTAAAACTAATAATAATGATTCTACCCTATTTTCTCTCCCGTCAAATCGAGGTATTGGAACACTGCAGCATCAAGAACAGACGAACAATGGCTTCATTTGCACACATCTAATCTCCAGCTGTCATGTATAATGTGCCGAAACCAGAGCCTGCCATTCATAGCCAAGCCCCACATGGCTTATCTTGACCACTTCATAAGCCCTGGTCCAGCTACCTGACAGCACGTCGCCCCCCGTATGCTTCCTCGCTCTAATTCATTCTATGCGAAGCAAACTCCCCGCCCTTCTGAGTATTTAGTTCTCAGTACCCTAAGCATTGTTTACTCCATCTCTTTGTCTCCTTTTCGGTCTTCCCCTTCCCATGCTCCCTTCTTTTCCGACCCAAAGATCCTCTTAGTCAATCTTTCTTCGCTCATCCTCTCCATATGCCCGAACTATTTCATCATATCCTTGTCGATCCTTTCATTCAGACTGCGGTTACCTGCACATCTCACTCAGACACTGTCGCTGACACAATCAATTCATCTTAAGGCACATGTCGACCTCATCATATGACCGCCAACACTTGCATCCTCTTACTTTCTTTTGCATTCGGAGCCCAAGACTCATATCCACACAATACGATGAAGACTATCATATCTCCAAACGGATCCATCTTTGCATTTGCAAACACTAACTTCTCATTCCACATGATCCTAAATTCACAGAGAACCTTCGCCTCTTCTTTACCCCTGTGCCTCACTTCATTCCCCCTTGGTTCCGTATGCTGCAACGTTCACTCCCGAGTACCCAAAACGCTCTGCTTCCTCTAGGTCTTCCCACATTACGCTTACATGCAGCTCATCCTGTCTCATCCCCTCTGCTGTACCATCTCTCTTTACCTCTGCTTACATTCTCTCTCAAGATTCTCCGTTCACACATTGCCAAACTCTAACACTAACTTCTGGAATTTCTCTCTGGAGTTTGTCGTCAGAACTGTATCATCTACAAAGAGCAAATGTTTCACCTCCTATACCCCCCACCTCCAACATACTGTGGGGTCACCCCTCACTCTAAGACTCCAAGAACCTCGCTTCAGTCTCATCTCACCATTCCATCCATGAACAGATAAAGAAGCCTTAGTGATATCACACATCTTTGATGCAAGCTCATCATATCCGGAAACAACCCACCATCCTCCCTTCCTTTTCGTGCACACATCTTATTCTCTTGGAACAAATTCATCTCTTCATCATCCCCATAGCCTTGTAGCACCTTCCACAAGGCCTCTCCATCAACACTGTCATACGCTTTAGTTTCACTCAGGTCACTGTCTTTCTTCAAGTAATTCTCACACAAATTTCCTATGTAAACATTTGGTCCACACAACCCTTCCCTCTCCTGAAGCGATGTCGCTCCTCCTAATACAAATGCGCTGTCCATGCCACCGTCCTTTCAATCGCCAATTTTCTATACACAGTACCAAATATACTCAACAGATTTATATTTCAATTCAACGTTTATTTTTTTGCTCCCATTGCTTTTATAATTAGGCACTTTACAAGCATTCTGCTAGTCCTCAGGCACCTCACCTTGGACCATATTATACATCGAACACCCTAACTAACCAATCACTAACAGTCACCTGCTTTCTTGAGAAACCCAACTCCACTCCCACCACCGAGCACATTTCATCATGCGCAAAGGCTTTCATTATCTCCCCTCTTTTTACGGTGCTACTTACCAAGACTTATTCCACATGCCACCTCGTCCCAAACACACCGCATCCGCTTCCCCGTCTTCTATTACATTTAGTAGTCCTTCACAACACTCATTCTATCTCTTCTTAACCTCTTTTTTGCCTGTTATCTGTTACCGTTTATCTCCCAATCTGCTTTCCTTATTGTCGTCATTTTTCTCTTGTTCTCTATTCTTTCATTATTCACCTCCTTCAAAAACATTTTCTCAATCTCTCTTAAGTCCATCGATACTTTCTCACCCTCCTCTCTCATCTGCCCCTTTTTTCTCGACTTTAGTGCCTTTCTCTTGACCTCCTACTGCTTTCTCTTGTACCTCTCCCAGTCATTGCACCTATTCTCTGCGGTTAACGTCCCTTTCCGATTTTACTAACCATTTAATTTCCTCATTCCACCACTCACTACTCTCTTCGAATGTTTACATTCCACCTTTTGTATGACACCAATTTACCTACACATTTGATCAGAGTGCGTGTAAGCGTTTTTTGTTAGGTGTTCTAAGGGGGGAAGATGATCGGGCATGCTCTTTCTCACACCTTTTCCAAGTGGCCTTTGCTGTCTGATGGATGAGTGGAGAAGACCAGAGTGTATGGCCGGCAACACCTTGCGTTATGGACTTCTCCCGGTGCCAGATGACCTGCATTCCCGATTTGGAAAGTTTTACTCGTGACCTAACATACAACACTAGCTAGACAAGAAGACAAGATGGAGAAAATATGGCGGACGATCAGACAAACTACGTCCGTTTTACACACGAATGACCTAGTCAGTGTCACGGATATTAGGAAGGAAATGATTCGAAATAGAATAAGAAAACACCGAATAGATAAAATATGACTGAAGGAAATCGGCAGTCAAACAGACTGGCATTGGCATGCTGACTGACTGTCTGTAGAAATTCATAAAACCACAGACTTACAAGATGTTGGTAAAAGGGGTGACAGATCAAACACTGGAGCCCGTGCTAGTGACACACACACACATACTCACAAGTGGCCAGTGCTCACCCACCACACCCAGGAATGACTGTCATAAACATCCGAGAGCTGACACCTGCTTCAACCAACCGCCACCAGCTGCGCTGCAACCTTGGCCACGAGCTTCATAACCAAAAACTAATTCATCAACAATCGCATGAAGTAGAGAGAATGCAAATAAACTTGTGTAAAACATTAAATATTAACAGAAAAAAGGACAAAGGGCGAATAACAAAATACCAGAGACTAAGATTAATCCAGCCGAGGGTACAACTGGACAAATCATCAGTACAAGTGGCATAGAATTACAACCATTAAAAGGATCATTCACAAAACGTCAGACTTCGACTGCATCAGTGAGGGCGATTCAGGGGATGCAATCCATGTAGGAATAGTAGACCCCAAAGCTCTTAAATCTTCTCCGCTCTCCATGACACCAGACAATGCAGTCACCTCTCCCCCATCATTACAAGATACAAGAAAAAACGAAGACTTTGGAATGGCAATCGCCCACGACCTATTCGCTCTCACTGGATTTGTTTCTCAGTCCGAGAGTCACCCTGGTAGGTAGCCCATGTCCTCTCTGTGTTCCGTCCATGTCTTTTCTCGAGCAGGGTGACCTACAACTCAACACAGTAATCAATGTGGGGACGCACCAGTGAATTCCAGTGTGAAGATCAGTTATCTAGATTTGAATTCCAGTGTCCATCCTATGAAGCCAAGAATTTAGCTGGCTTTTTTTTCTGTAAACTGCTTGTACGCAGGTCAGTGAAATCTATTACACGCCTTTTTTTTTTCATTTACCTTTTTTTCAGCTTAGCAAAAGTCATACTGCAGCTTGCCCTCTCGATTTTTCCTGCCGGTGAGTCAAATTCTGCACTTACCGATATCAAAAATTCATTGGACATCTGTGAAGGTAGTTTACCACCAGGGATGACATCGTCAGTGTAAATGATAGGTCGCTGGCCAACTCTGCATGGCAATAGTAAGGGGACACTGGGCAACTCTGCACGCAGGACCCCATCCAGAGGACGGACGGAAATGACAGTAATTTCTGCCACAAACCGACGTTAAATCGATGGGAATTAGAAATCGTCTCTAACATCATTTACGCTAAAGACAATGACGAACTTTTGATGGAATGGTCATAAGGGAACAGAAACTAACGCACAGCACATGCAATAAACATCTTTCTACCGCGAGCTGTCAGATGATGACCTGGAGTTGTCAAGAATGTGGGTGTCCGTTCTCGGACTTGAGAACGTAACACGACTCCTTTGGTTGGTGGAGGAGGCTGAGTCAGGGTGCTGGCGGAGTCTTCAGGAGAGGAATTCCTTTTCGTATCTCGCTGGGGAAGTGCGACTCGGCAGGAGTTCGTAGCCTGATCGGCACATCGGCGCCTCCTCCGCCTGGGCCTGTGGCGGGCGGCTGCCTGTGAGGGGTGAATGCCTCGAGCCGATACCATCAGTCTGTTCATGAGCCGTGATGAGCGGCTCGTCCATCAAGGTAGCTGGGCCCAAGCTTTCAGCTTCCGCGTAACGTGAGGTTCCCGGCAGATGCCAGAGTCAGATATTGTCAGCGGACGGTGTCAGGCGCTGAAAAATACGACGCTCTCGGCCCCCGAACATCTGTAAAGCTGAAGACCCTTCCCAGTGCTCTAAGGAAGAGGTAGTTAAGACGTGAGGGAGGGGTCAAACCTGGAAAGGCGAATTCACAGGCAGTTCTCTCGTTTTCTGTGCACCTGCAGTTAAAGTTTTCATTGTGCTACACCGGGAGTGTACAGAAAATGGTACTCAGAATGAATTATTTATCCTTTTTTTTTTCTTAGGATGAGAAAAAGATATCCAAAAGAATGAACCTGTTGAAAATTCAGCAAGCTATCCTGCTTGCCACGAGGTACGCGAAGCGAGGCTACTCGGGTTCAGTGGAGTTGAAAGAAAAAAAAAATAAAAAAATAGAAAAAACTGCATCACAAACTCTGTCAGGATAGGATTATGGAAACGACATAATCGTTCGGATGTACGGTAGTGCGTGCTTCATTCCAGGAAGGGAAAATATCACGTGGCCGCAAACCTCGAGCTGAGAGGCGAGGGAAAGAGAGCGGCGCTGCTGGACCCATCATATCTCCTGCCTCACGGGATCCGTAGGCCGAGGACCCCAAAAAAGTTTCAGCTCGAGCATGATGACGGACTGTGCAATCAGTTTAATGTCTGTTAATAAAATCGCTCCTGCTGTCAAGTCTTAGCGCCGTTTAGATTAATGGATATCGCCTAGAAAATGACGGACAAACTGTGTACACTTCATCGTGTTTTTACTCCGACGAATTCCGCTTCTTTAAAGGTACTGCCATGGGGTGTGTGTGGGTGTGACATGACTCCTAGCGACGCTCTGTGGTAAGGTACTCCCCCATCAGAGCCCAGAACGCATGCCAGTGACCGGGAATAACTAACACTTCGCAGGGCATTACGTTTCCTGACTCGTTGCAAGAAGGAATGCATTCAGGGACGGCCAAACCTGCTGCGCAGAGCCCCAACTTTTCTTGGACAGAGGTGCCCCACGAGACGCTTCCAGGCCGATGGCTTCGACGACCGTCCTCACAGACGAGTAACCCCGACAACATCGCTTACAGACTAGTGGTCCCAACAGCTACCTTTACAATCTTCGGAAGCCACACATACTAGTAGCCTCTTGGTAAGTAGCTTCTCATAGACTAGAAGACCCCAGTGCCACTCCCACAGACTTATGGTGACCCCGACAGCCACCCTCACAGACCAATAACCCTGATGTATAGTTCCTCACATACTAGTAAACCAGGTATCCACTTCCCACAGGGACTAGTTGCCCAGACAGACATATCCCACAGACAGCCAGTCCTTTTCAGGGAACGTTCACTAACGAATATCCTTTACAATTAGTACTTCAGAGACAATCCAACATTCTACCCTGAAAATCAAGTAGCGCCGTCAGTCATCCTTTAGAGAGTAATAGTAGCCCTAAAATGTAGCCCCCATCAGGTGAGTGGTAAACACAACCAGCCATCCAAGACCCTGACACTCATTCCTCCCAGAGCCCAACAGGCTCTAATGCCAGCCTCTCACCGACCCGCAGCCCCGACGATAAGCCCTTCACTGACCGGTAGCCTCGCTAAGTAGCCCCCTGAGCATGAGGGAACAAGGGAGGAAGGGATGAGGAGGAGCAGCGAAGATCGTGGCTGGTCCAGGGTCAGTCGTGCTGTGGTAATTAACACAGCGTGGTAGCTACTGATCCCCTCCCCACATCCCACACCCCCTGAGAGAGAGGCGGACCTCAATATCCTGCATGGATCCTCGTCAAGCCGGGTACCCGGTAGTCTGGCTAACCCGGTAGCCTAACCAATCATCCCCTACCCCCAGCTGCCCCGGTAGCCCATCCATCTTCGTGTCCCAGTCAACGTGGTAATCGAACCCAATATCCCCGTACCACTGGTGCTCCAGTGGTACCGCAGTTCCACTACATTTTACCTACAGCTCAGACAACAAAGGTTCGTTGAAAGCAAGTTAGTCATCTCTCATTCCTGGGGTTCTTGTGGTATGATGCTCATTCCTCTGACCTTTGCATGGCATCTTCATTCATGGTAAGTCTCTGATCGTCATCAGTGTGGTATGGTTGCGCTTCAGAAGTATTTTGTGTCGATGTTTAAAAATCTTCTCGACCACCCGTCCCAAGTAATGCCTGACTTCTCGTCGATAATCTCCCATCTTTAGAAAGCGGTAAAATCCTTTTCATTATTTTTTTCTATGTTTCATTTAAACTGATTTCTGTTCTTGTGGTTTATGTTCTTCTTCTGTTCTATTTCTTGGTTTGTCAACTGTTGTTCTGTTGTTGTCTCGAGAACGCCAGGGCTGCTGCCATCTGGTCGCTGTCGTCACCTGGCTATAAATACATCTGTCTTTTTGTCCCTCAGTAAACTCTAATATTGGTTTGCACCGCTTGATGTCTTTCTTTGTTCCCTGGCTCAGCAGTTCTCCCTCAGTCTGTGTCTGTCTGTCTCTCATGGTATCGTTTTAACTTCACGGGACTTAAATCAGAGTCATATTTACGTGCGAGACATTTTGTGGTATTGATCTCGTCAGTGTTATGTAGACGACGGGTCGTGTTCTGCAGGCGACGTAAGGGTTGTGTCCTGTAGACGACGGGTCGTGTTCGTGGAACTCTGGATGTCTTCATTCATTGTAAGGTTTCCATCAATAACACTCTAGTAGTTTGGTTTTAAGTCTATAGTAACTCTAGTGAGCTAGCTTTCAACCCTAATGTTTTAGAAATATATTTCATTAAGTGTGCAGTAACTCAAGCGGGACGCTTTTCAACTCAAGTGAAATTCGTGGTAGTGTGGCATCCGCTCTGTGATTGCGTTGGGAGAAAAACTGACGTCTCATAGGAGACGAGATTTCCCTATAATGAAGCAATGGCTTCAGTAAGGATGATAATCAAGTAATGGCAATCTCTCTTAACAACTGTGGTGCATCATACAGGTTGATTTTCGGTGGGCAGGGCGTTGCCCAACTGTCACGGCGTCCGAGGGTCGAGCCTGAAACCCATCGCCTGATAACGCAGGACAAACTCCGACATTACTAATGCCTCAGCCATTTATATATTTCCTTTTTGTTTGTGTGAGAGTGCGTGTCCACTGTTTATAGCTGGCTCCTTCTCGTCAAAAGTGTCCTCAGAACGCAAATGTTGGATTCTTTTATCGACTCAACCTACTGTGTCTTACTTGCTGTAGTGTGAGGGAAGAAACTGACTCTTTTACATGCATGGATTGGTCAAGAAATCCCTCCCGGCTGCTGCCCGTCCAGGTGTGGGTCCGCAACGGTCGCCACCAGCAGGGGCAGAAGTAGCAGACAGGTGCCATGCGTCAACTAAATTACATGAGGCATCACTATCACATATCAGAGGCAATAATTCTGGCATCCTGTCAGTAGACACAGCCACCAGTGTAGAGAGAGATTTGCCTCTCTACCGTCGAGGATGAAGGCCGTGTGTGTGTGTGTGTGTGTGTGTGTGAGTGACTAATCAAGTTATCCACATAGGTCATACGCCACCTTCAATTGACACTCGAGTGCCACCTTTGGGCAAGACGGGTATACTGCTGTCTATACTCCGATAATCCACGACAAATTATGTTGACTTTACCAACATGAAGACATTTCAAAGGTACTTTATGGATACAGAAGTCTCCATAGTACAGTAGTCTAATTTGCGTTCTGAACTATTCCGAATCGTTCACGGCCGAGGAATGACACTCAACTGACTTTGTAATTGTGTCAGCTGTGGAGTGGGAGGGACTGGAGAGGAGGTATGAAGGATGAGGCCAAAGTAAGCTGACGAAGGCCAAGCTCAGGACACCGTTCCTGATCCCCGTCAGCGTCGCCTGCCGCTAGGGCAGGTGTCGGCCAAGCCAGGTAAAAGCCTTACACAGGTGAGACACTGATTCTCCGCCTCGTGGACACCAGTGATGCGAGCGAGAGTTTTTATATCTTTTTTTTTCTATAAAACGATTTATCTCAAGAAATATTACACGCGTGGCTTTTACATTGGTGATCAGAGGATGACATCAATATCTGGCGCGTTCAACATGTGTTGTGGACGGCGAGGTGGGTGGGTGGGTGGGGACGGGGTGTATGTGGGTAGTCTCGGGGTCATACTCCCCCATCCTCCCTTCGCCTGTCGAGATAAAGTGTTATCTGCTGGAGTGGCGGATGCTAGGCATTTCTGACTGCATAGGTGGGGGGGGGGGTATCAGATACGTCTGGAGTGTGTGGCGTCGCTAGGTCCAGGGGGATGTTACCAGTGACGGTGGGGTTTGGTGAGGGAGAGGCCCTCAGCTGTGTTGCCCAGGGATATGTGTGTGTAATTACGATCTTTAATTACTTCTATTTGTGTTTTACAGGGAGAGAGCTTTATACTTGTGTTTCCCCGTCTCTTAACTTTGTGCATATGTACCATCTATAAGTGTGTGTGTGTGTGTACATGCACTTATACATAGGATTGATCATTGTCCTTGTATGGAGTTATTCCCTCACTGAGCGGTTCTAGCTCTGTTTCCTTACTTGACAGAGTTGAGTCGAAAGCGGTCCGACTTATAAACTGTCCCATGTGAACTTCAAAACTTGACCCCCTTGCCCTACGCCGCAATGCTGGTTCACTTTCCCTCTTCTATAGGTATCATTTTGGTTTTTGGTCCCGAGAGCTGGTTGCCAGTGTGCCTCCACCACTTGCTAGACCACGCAATACTCGGCAAGCTGCTATGATAACTATGTGGCCGTTGGCAACTCAAGGATGTGCCGTTTTGACAACTGTTTCTTTCCCTAAACCTCAAAGCTCTGGAACTCTCTACCTTCTCATGTCTTTCCCAATAACTACGAGCTGGTATATTTTAACTGACAGGTTTTTCACTTCCACCGAAATTTGTAAATACTTTCCTTTGTCTCTTCTTCTTCCTTTCATTAACTTTTCTGTATATCAATTAAAGACTGGGAATGATGATGACTTTTGCCCGTGACTGGAGCCTCCAACGTAGAAACAGCAAGAAAGAAAAAAGTCGACCCACAACCAATACCAGCTCTTCATCCTCTCTTGGGATTAGTCGACCAATATGTGTGTGTGTGTGTGTGTGTGTGTGTGTGTACTAGTATGTGGATGTGAGTGGCTATGCAGGTGTTACTATATAAGTGTGGATGAATGTGAGGCGAGTGATATCTGGATGTGTGAGCGAGCGGGACGCGACAGGAGGCGGCCGGCCGTTACATCACTGTGATAAGCCGGGGTGGCCGTGAGCAGCTAGATGTAGCGTCCCCCCCCCCCACAGGGGTGTCACGTGGGGGAGAAGGGGGAATGTCTGGGGGTGAGTTTCCGGGGTGGGATGAAAAGGAACCTCCCCAGGCCGCGGTTGGTAACAAACAGTGAAGGGCCACAACGATAAGATCCCGCAAGAGCGATATCGCTACATTAAATACATAGCAATGAACACTTAATGGAAGCAATGTATCTTATTTCTTTTTAGCCCCATGACAATGGGATATTCATCATTTCTTTACCACTTCAGCGGCAAGTTCTGAAGCACACTCGCTCAAATGCGAGGAGCGCTGGCAGCAGACCCATACGCCTTGCTCGTATCTAGAGAGAGTCGTGCTCTCTAGAAGGAACGGAAAGAGATAACAGGCAGGGGCGTGAGATTAACAGAGAGGTGCGTTGGAGGGCGTAAGATTACTAGGTCGTGTTCTTCCTTCAATCGGGAATGGAAAATTTCGTCTTTATCATCAAATATCTTTGTGGCAACGAACATCACAGTCTTTCTTGCCGTCCACCATGGTGCTGCTGGACCACATGTGATATTTTATCCTTCTTAAGACTCTCTTTAAGTAGCCTTTTGTTTCACGCTGGGCGCTACAAACTCTCCCGCCAGCAGCGTACAGCACAAGATAATATTCATGTCACTGACCAAGAGGCGAACTCGCTTACTGTGTAGTGAGGACTCGTGCCTCCCTCAGCCGGCAGGCCTCACTCCTGTAGAACATCCACTTTTAACCTAAATCTTACTCTAGAAAGTATAATTGTATACGACTCGTGCCACACAACCTTGTTCACCCTGTGCCGAGCTGGGTCAGGGTGCGGGTCACGGGGTCAAACGGGCGTCCGCCGCACGCGTCCCGCTCGTGTGCCGCACCTGCCGCCACAAAAAGCGCCACAGTGGAAAGGTTAATCTCGAACCCGGGTACACTGTCTCTGGATCGTATGTTCTAATCTCTGTTCCGGTATATATCTGTGCATAGTGTGTTCTGCTACTTTGAAATCGTTTCCTTAATACTACTCAAAGCAGTTAAGGCGGACTGACATTCTCTATCAGTCTGCTGGGTAAAGGATACCATGAAGGACCTTGTCAGCTAGGAATGGTAATGATACAGAAGTGTAGAGTACAATAAGGACAGTTCCTGATGGCGGAGTCCTATGGCCCTGCTTCACAGCACACAGCTTAGTAGGATATACCTCGTTATGGCTCGAGTATTCTGTCGGTACTTCATTCCATCCAGGGGATGAGGAGGAAACTAAAAGGATGACGAAACACTAGCGACCCGAACTCAGAATCTCTGAGGTCAACCTTGTGGGAGTCATTTCATCTTGAGATGTTTCAACCCACAACTGAGGTGAAACAGGAGACTACTGAAGACAAAGTACTGAGTGAAGCCCGAGACAAAGCAGTGAGTGAAACCAGGGATTGCTGATGACAAAACAAATGTAATAAGATCACGAGCGAGAGACTATAATGCTCACCCGCTCTTGCTAATCATCTCGGCAGATGCAAGACACAGTATGGCTCTTCAGGAAGTGATATAGCGTCGTCTCGATATTTGTTTATGGATTTACGTGGACTATTTAACATTCTGCTTTTACATGACGAAAGGAAAACGCTTTTATCTTATTTAGTGTTCAATATAAATTTCGTTTTATCAATCTTTGATTTTATTTCGCCTATCAACAATTCTGTGTAACAGGCAAAGGCTGGGGGAGAATTAGCATCATGGTAAATAGATTAGTCACCTAAGTCGTTCTCGATGGTTGAAATGCAGTGAGTGAGAGAGAGAGAGAGAGAGAGAGAGAGAGAGAGAGAGAGAGAGAGAGAGAGAGAGAGAGAGAGAGAGAGA
>JAYMFT010394386.1:0-19429 GCA_038088735.1 Panulirus argus
CTCTCTCTCTCTCTCTCTCTCTCTCTCTCTCTCTCTCTCTCTCTCTCTCTCTCTCTCTCTCTCTCTCTCTCTGCCATGGTCAGTCCCAGATATCTAGAATACTTTGCTTTCTCCAAAATCTCTCTTCCATTTCACACTCCAACAAACCTTTCCTTCTACCTTGCTAAACCTGATAACCTTGCTTTTATTCACATTAACTTTCAACTTCTTCCTTTAATGCACTCTACCAAATTCAGTTACTAACTTTTGCGGATTTTCACTCGAATTTGCCATCAGTGCAGTGTCATCAGCTAACAACAATTGACTCGCTTCCCAGGCCCCTTCAACCCCAGCAGACTGCATACTCGCCCGTCTCCATGACTCTTGCATTTACCTCTCACCACCCCATCCATAAACAAATTAAACAACCATAATGACATCACACTCCCCTGCCACGGACCAACCTTCATGTGGAACCATTCACTCTCCTCTCTTCCTACTCGTACACATCTTACACCATTGATAAAAACTTTTCACTGCTTCTACCAGCTTTCTTCCCACACCATATATTCTAAAAATCTTCTGCAAGGCATTTCTGTCAACCCTACAATACGCTTTCTCCATCGATATATGCCACTTACAAATCCACGTTTCTCTTATTACTACTCACATATTTAAAGCAAACACCTGATCCACACATCATCTACCACTTATGAAACCACACTGTTCCTCCTCATCTGATGCTCTGTACATGCTTGTACCCTCTCAGTCACTGCTCTCCCATACAAATTACCAGATATATTCAACAGACGTATACCTCTGTAATTTGAATACTTATCCCTATCCCCCATGCTTTTATACAGTGGCATTATTCATGCATTCTGCCAATCCTCAAGCACCTCACTATGATCCATACATACATTGAAAATTCCATCTTACCAATCGGCAACACAGTCATCCACATTCTTACGAAATTCAACTGCAGTACCATCCACTCCAGCTGTCTTGCCACATTTTATCCTGTATAAGGCTTTCACGGTCTCTTTATTCTTCACCAGACTATCTTCTTGACTTTCACTTCACATACTGCCTCAACTGAAACACTCTACCTTTGCCAACCTAACATCAAATGCATTCTGTAGTCTTTCACAATACCCACTCCATCTCATCCTCACTTCATCAGGGCCTGTTGCCACTTCCCCAATTTTTCCATTATCATTATTATTAGTAGTATTAGTAGTTGGATTAGTAGTTGCAATATTTGTATTGCTGTTTTTATCATTATCAGTATTATGGGCAGGGTAGGGAGGGAGATGAATTAAGTATTTATACTATGGGGAGTTAGTTTTACACTTGTGGGGCCTCATCACTACTGTTTTTTTTACTATCATGCAAATTAGATTTATGTATGATGTCTGCATTAATCTTGTCCTCAGTCATTTGATTTCATTCATCCACCACTTTTAATCTGTAAAAGTACTACTTATACATCTTTTTCAACAAGTTTCTTGCTTAATTTCATGTTGTGTCTTCTCTGGTTGCTCTGTCTTTACATCTTTGAAAGAACTGTTCTCTCTGTGTCATCAGTCTGTTTTATAAACTTAAAGGTTATTCATCACTCTTCTTCCTTGCAAGGTCAGCAAATTTAAAACCTTAAGCCTTTCTTTGTAAGTTAGTTCTTTTGATTCTGGTACTTTGTTGCCCACCTCTGGATCTTCTCTATTCACTTTTTATGCTTATTTTGGTAAAGTGACCAAACTTGAGGAGCATATTCTAACTTTATCCTTATGTTTGATATGAACAGCTTGCTAGATATTTCCATATCATATGCTTGAAAGCTATTATGATATTTGCTTGAAGACAGTGTTTCTTTTTTACTACTTTCTTTATGTGATACTCTGGTAATAGGTTAGGGATGATGCTGACTCCCAAATCCATCTCAGAATATTGAAGCTTATTTCCTACTAGACAATTATCATATTAAGACATTTTATCTTTGTGGCATCATCATTACTTTACGTTTGTTTATGTTGAATTTCATCAGCTTTGATCAAACCAACTTAGAAGTCTGTATAGGTTCCCTTGTAAGCTGAGGCAATCAACCTCGCTTTTCACTTTCTTCACAACTTTTGCATCATCTGCAAACATATTCATGTAGGAGTACAAACCTTTAGGCAAGTCATTAATATAGATCAAGAGAAATAATGGTCCCAAAACAGAACCCAGGGGCATTCCATGCAAGTTCTTTGAGTGAGGGGCAGATATGCAGGCTGTTGGGGATGTGGGTGCCTGGAAGAAGCTTAAGTTGCTGTTTGGTGATGACACGGTGCAGGTGGTAGATTCAAATGAGAACTGCAAAAGCTGTTTTCGAAGTTTGGAAGAGTATGTGAAAGGAGAAAGTTATGAATTTATGTGAATAAAAGTAAGGTTATTATGTTTAATAGGGGAGAGAAACATGATAGTTAGAGTGTAAATTTGAATGTTAAGAACCTGAACCTGAAGGAAGTGGAGTGTTTTAAAACCTGGGAGTGGACATGGTAGTTGACAGAACCATGTGAGCTGAAGTAAGCTACAGGGTTGGTGAAGGGGCAGATGTCGTGGGCACATTGAGGAGCATAAGGAAGGAGAGGTCATTTTATGTGAGGGCAAAGATCAGTACGTTTGATGGTCTTGTAGTCCCAACAGTGTTGTGTCAATGTGATGCTAGTGCCATAGATGAAAAAATCATGGAAGGAGGTGGATATTTTGGAAATGAAACATTTCAGGACAGTATGTGGGGTTTTGAGGATTGACTGTATAAGAGATGATAAAGAAAGAGAGTGGTGTGGTAGTAACAGTTTGTGTGAAAGAGGTAAAGAGGCTTTATTGAAGTGATTTGCACATACAGAGGATGAGTGAGATGCTGACGAAGAGGTTGTACATGTCAAAAGTGAGGGAACATGGGTAAGGGGGAAATTAAGGAAGATGTAATAGGATGGCTTTAAGTGTTCATGGTGTGAACTTGCAGGAGGGTTTGAGGTGTGCATAGGATAGAATAGATTGGAACAATGTCATATACAAGGGATGACTTGCTATAAATGAACTGAAACAGGACAGGACAGGGTTCTTGATAAGTGCATTTTACATGACAGCTTCAGTGTGGAAGTGAGCAAGTGAGGCAATTGTTTGTCTATTACTGTAGCTTCCCCGCCACATAGGCAGTGATGAAGAAGTATGAACAAAGCTCTAGTATCTTTAAATCATGTCCATAGTGAAGGCCCCACAATAGATTGGAGTAATGCCTCAGAGGCACATGAATCAAATTGTAGTTTTAGAAGAAAAATTGTAGAATCCTCACTTATTGCCTGTGGAGAAAATATATTTCACTCAGTCAAAAGATTCCAGACACTGTAATGCTTGTAGCTATGTTTATGAGATGAGAATGGGATGTTTTGCTTGATTCTGGTGTGGGTCAGTTTTCACCAAATTTGGGTGCTGAAGATAAAATTGATATAGGGTAATAGGAGGAGGAGGGGGAGTTGGGTGGTTTGGAGGGCTGTGGGATTGGTATTATGTTGGCAAGTTTCCAAAAGTTAGGGATTTTGTTTTTTAGCTGGGAGTGGTTGAAATAATTTGTAATTGCCTACATTGCAAATGTGCTAAAGTATTCCCTTTATGTTTCATATGTTCTCAGGTCTTTTTGCTATAAAGTTATTCAGGGGTTTGATTGCATTGCTTGTATCAGTGGGGTTGAAGGGCAGGTGGCCAGTTGTTTCTGGAAGGATTTTGTTTAGGTTTTACATGACTTTCCTGACATTTTCTTCGTAGATTCCTGCCGCTCACATGTCTGGGGACATAACGCTTCGAGAGGAGAACCTCATTTCTACTGAATTAATGAAGCGTGAAATAGGTATGTATTAGTAATTAATCCTTAATTTGCCTTCTCATACATGGCTGGATTGACATTTCATGATAAATACTAAATATATTAGATACTCAGTTTTGATTTATTATAAATTGATCAATAGGTTTAACAAAATGGTAAGAGGGCAGTAGATGTCCCTGAGAAAATTGGGCATCCTTGCCCTTTGTTGGCTTGTGTGATTGATGTTGGTATATCTGTTCTGCAGAGTTCATTACTTTAAAGGGTGCATGCTTATATTAAGCAGTTTTTGTGACATGGGAATGGAGATTATTGTGAATGGATAGATAAATTAGAACACTGTAGCATGTTCTTCATTACACAATATTTTATTGTTTATTCTTATTTTAAACTTCAGAATAATGACTCATGACTTTTCCCAAATTGTCATGTTTTTCACTATATTGTGAAATCCTTTGCATATACATATTTTAATACGGTCATTAGTATTAAGCACAAGAAATTATTATATTTTTTGATAAATCATGCAAATGCCAACAGCCCTAGCTTGGTGTAAATTAACATAGGCTTCTTTCACTGCAGCAGACCTATTTTCTTTGTCTGTTCCTAGTACTACCTCACTAACACAGGAAATGGCCATCAGTTGTGAAAAATATATATATATATGTATATATATATGATTACTCAGGGTTTTCAATAGTTTTATGTATTATTTTGTAAGAGTAACACATCAAAAAATTATTACGATTTGAGTGCATCACAAATACAAACCACAGTATGGCAAAATGTTTAGCCTGTCATGTGTGAAAACACTGCATAGCATGCCACCACAGGCATTAATGGCTGTTAATATATGATCCAGGTACAGTAAAAACAAAACTACCAAGGCTTTTAAGCCCCACATGCAGTGAACAGAAGAAAAAATTACCAGGGCATATATGCCTTGGCTGCAGTGAAAGTGTTAAGACCTGATAGCTGACTGACTGCTTAATTACTCAGTGAAGCTTCATTATAAAGGAAGGAAACCCTATATCACATATCCATCAGATAGTTCTTTTATTTCTCCAGATTTGAATAAGAGCTGTCATTCCACACATTCTAAACTTTTTAACCAAACTTCTCTCATATGTATGTTGCTTGTTAAAGGACCATACATACATCTACATTCTGTGCTTTCATGCTAGTAGTTAAGTAGTGTCTGATCTGTGGTTGTGGCGTCAGATGCCTAAGGCTTCCTTTATACAACAGTTTGTAGAAGATTGGAAGTGAAATTTTGAAATTGGATAGAGAGAGGAGTGAAATTTAAGTATACTCTATGAAGAGAGTGGTCAGTAAAGTAAAAGATGGACACCCATTTGCTCCAGAAACTCCCTCAAGGGGATGGCCACGGCAAGAGTCTCCATAATTGTTGAACTCCAGTGCCGCTTTGTGGCCTTTAGTGCCTTAACTTTCACAGACCACTGGCAGTGGGCATCTCTGGTGCAATATTTACAGAGGTTTCTACCGAATGTTCCTACCAACTACTACTACTACTACCACCTAATGTGTCTACCTAATGTTCCAACCTACTGCATCCACCTAGTGCTTCCACTTAATGTTCCTGCATACTACTTTTACTAGTGTTTCTGCCTTAATCTCCTGCCTAATGTTCTTACTAACTACTACTGTCTGCTGCCCCTACAATTTTGCCAAAGGCAGGGCTAGCACATAGTGCTCACCACATGAAAATCTAGAGTTTAGAAGAATGAGTTTTGTGAGTTATGTGTCGTCAAGTGTAGTGTGTGATAAGGAGAGATTGTATGTGTATGGACAAGATGCCAGCAGTCCATGTGTGGGTGAGGCAGAAAGAAAAGATAGTTACCTGGGTCAGAGGAGTGTAGCGTAACAACCAGTAAAGTGCTTGTTCACAACACAGCCATCACTTATCCTCCTGTTGCTTGTACTGGTAATACACCTCCCAGGTCAGTGGCTGCCTACCAACTACTACATACTTTGGACCTTTAAAAGATATTTATATGGAAATGTGGACCAAATAGTGTGTTAGAGTGACCTGTGATAGAGTAGGTAAAAGGAAGGGTGAGGTTAGATTAGGGCAGGCTAAAAGAGTGTATTAAAGTGATATAGGAAAGATGAGGTTATCTTAGGGTTGGCTAAGGGAATGTATGAGGTTGAGGGTATTTTGACAGAGAAATATTCAGCGACATATAGAGACCATTGTGTGCGATTTTGCCAAAGTCATTCATCTTTTGTGACATGATGTATGGGATATTGAGTGATTTAGAATAAAGTATTGGGGGTGATTTTGCATGTTTCTGTAGGTGTGAATTTCAAAATTTCATTGATATTGCAGGACTCAAGCTCCTTTATGTTACCCCAGAAAAGATTAGTGCAAGTCAAAAATTTTCCGGCATCTTGGAATCCTTGTATCAGCGGCACAAGTTGGCCAGATTTGTCATAGATGAAGCTCACTGTGTATCCCAGTGGGGACATGATTTCAGGTAATTTTTTTTCTTGCTTTTGATATGTATAGTAACCACTCCTCTTGATATGTCAGATTTACAAAATCCCCTGAAGGCGAAGTTCCTGGGAGAAAGGGGCTTTAGAAATACAGAAAGATTAATTGCTACAAGATTCCATAATGTAGAAAGCCATTTATGAATGGAAGTCCCAAAGATTTGCTGAACTGCATGTGTGTTTTTCCTGCTATGCTTATCCCATTACGGTCTTTCATTTGGTGCTTGACTTTCCTTTTATCTATGTGTTTTGTTCCTTGAGTGGTTAAGTATGCTGATGGTAATCACTGATCACAATACATTATTGTTTAGAATGTTAGTATGTGTGCACAGTACATTGAAATTTAATATATGACTGCTGTAAAATATATTTACACTTGTAAGAATTTGAAATATGACTTTTTCATGTTGAAGGCTTTGGTCATGAATTAAATTCCTCGTCAGAGGCAAATGACCTAATAGACTTCTTCCTAAATAGTAACTCTCCTGTCTTGCACATAGTTATCACCACCACCTCACTACAGGATTTCAAGAGGGCCATTAAGAGCATAACCATGCATACTGCCCCAGGACTGGATTCCTAGAACTTTGTATTCAGAAAGGATTGCAGCATAACTCTTGCATGAACCCTGAATATAGTATGGAGGGAAAGTCTGGAATATGGCATCATCCCTGAGAGTTTGAAATTCACTCAACTCAGTCCACTCCACAAAGGTGGTAGCAAAACAATCCCAAAAAACTATTGACCAATAACACTAACACAGCACTTTATTAAAATCATTGACAGAATGAGGCAAACTGACTGAATTCATGAAACTGAACAGTCGACATAACCTAGGACAACATGGTTTCAGGGTAGCAAGAACTTGCTTCTCTCTCAGTTGCTTGACCACTCTGATTGGATTGCTGATGTTCTGGAGAACAAACAAAATTCTGCAAAAACATTTGATAAATGTGATCATGGTGTTATTGGACATTAAATGCATAAGATAGGAATAACCAAAATAGGGGGGGGGGGGAGTGACAGACAGCTTTTAACTAAAGCATCACAACTCTTAGTTCTTAGTTCTAAATCATGCCATATTTAGTGCCCCCACAGTAAGAAGCTCAAACCCCCCTAGAAATTATACTTACGTCCATCCTTTTCCTCATTCTTATACCTGACATTGATGCAAGCATCAGTCACTGTTTCGTTTTTTCCTTTGCAGCTGATACTAGAATATGTATGAAAATTATGTTAGCAGAGTTAAGGCTACAAAGAGACATAAATGAAACCTTCCACTTAACCTCTGAGAGCAGCATACAGTTGTTGACTTCTCTGTGTGGGAGAATGAAGAAACTAAAAACATTACTGAATATTGGACTGATACAGAAACTGTAATAAAACAGTTGAATAACGTGAAAGACCTCATAATGATAATGTTTAATGGCCTAACCTTTAGTGAACACAGCAAAACATTTGCCTCCTCTGGAAGGTTAATGGGATGGATTCAAGACAAGGGAAGAAAAACCAATGATGATGCTTTTCAAAGCACCATCTCTTGCATAATAGAATATTGCCATGTTCTAGCATTACTCAACAAGGCATGTGAAATTACAAAATTAGAAAGTGTTCACAGATCTTTCACAGCCCATCTTAATATGGTAAATTACTTGGAATGGTTGTAATCAGCAAGGCTGTACCCCTTGAGTGCAGACAGAATTATATCATCATGTATACCTGGAAAATCATTACTTACACTTCAGAATAAGTTTCTACTTGCACAGCAGTCAAGGAACACGGTAAAATCCACCTCTGAAATCCAAAAGTGCGGAATGCACCGAAAGAGAGAGCACCTTAAACACCTGGGGACTGAGTCTCTTTAGCACCTTGCATGCAGTCATCAGTAATGCCATGAATGGACAAAGGAGAAATTTAGAATTGCCTTAAGAAGTATTTATAAAGAATACCAGACCAGTCACTGAAGGGTGTGGAGGTTACTTGGGCCTGTGAACCGTAGCTTCCAACAACTTGGTTGACCAACCAACCAATCTAGCAGTCTGTTACAGCCCAGTTTTTAGGGGTAAAATACCCCTGAAGATTTCAGTAGTCATCCACCAGAATGTCTACCCCTCACATCCAAAAGCGAGGAAATATTGCACCAGACATGTTGGCACCAGGCTCAAGAGCATCTTATGCCTGCTCCAACATGCTGGCTGCTGTGTCACCTGTACCTGAGTACATCCCTGTGTTCCGTACTTTTTGACATTTTCCATTTGCCATATGATGTTTAACCCTGTTAACATAATCTGGCCGCATATGTTTTATGATGGTTGAAGAGTGTAAAATCTCATTGATACACTTATTTTTTATGGGTAGAATAGTTTTTTAACTCCAGACTTACCATGAGCATATGGTAAGGCTAGAGCATAGTGCATAGTTTTTCATCTTTCAAAACGTACATTTGTAACCAAGTTTGTTTATTATATAGATAAAACTTGGTTATAGAATTGTTTTCTACACTGAAAGCAGGGTTACATATGCTAAGCTCACCTATTTTTCATATGGCCTTGAAAGTAACAAATTTCAGAAACTGAAGAACAGTACTCTAAATAGTCATTTGGAATCTGTATACAGGTTTTAGATAATTTCATGTCATAATGTTTTATTTTATAGGCCTGATTATAAAAAGCTAAATGTGCTTCGTCAGCGTTTCCCTGGAGTGCCAACCATTGCCCTCACAGCTACAGCAACACCCCGGGTCAGAGTAGATATTCTTCATCAGCTTGGACTCACTGATCCAAAATGGTAAATGCTTGATTTCCTTTATTTAGTTTGATCTTGCTTATTGATCTTGCTTACTTTTATTTTTTATTTTGTAGTTGGAGATGTAATAAAAGTTTTGTAAGGATGATATAGAAAAGCTTAACTTCATAGTAAAGTCATGCAAGGGAGAAAAATTGAGAATTATTTGAAAGTTTATTATGTTTGCTAACAGTTTATTTTGTGTGCTGAAAAAGGACTGATGATTGGGAATACCTGGTCTAAAAAGAATGACATACATAAGTATACATGAATGAGTATGTGGGCATGATTGGATTACATGCTGATTAAAAAGCATGCAAAAGAGAGACTCCTGGATGTGAACCAATGGAATGTCTGATCATTACATGGTGGAGGCAAGAGTGAAGATTTGTAGAGATTTAGGGCATAATTGGATTACATAATGATTGATATGCATGCAAAAGAGAGACTCTTGGATGTGAGCTAGTGTAATGTATGATCATTACATGGTGGAGGCAAGAGTGAAGATTTGTAGAAGTTTTTGGAAAAGAGGAAATGGTATGAGTGAGGGGAAGCTGATGATAGTAAGAGAACTTGGAAGAGACTTGTGTTAAGATATACCAGGAGAGGTTAAATGTAGAATGGCAAAAGGTGAGAGTAAATAAAGTTAGGGGAGTGCATAAGAAACGGGAGACACTTGGGAAGCAGTGCTTGCACATGTGAGAGAACTGTGTGGCATGCGGAAGGTGGGAGGGAGGTGGGCAGGTGAAGAAAGGTAGTGAGTAGCAAGACAGTGATGTGAAGTTGCTAGTGAAAGAGAAAAGACGGGTGTATGGGTAGTACCTACAGGGAAGGAGTACGAATGATTTACAAGGGAAAGTGACAGGAGGTCAAGGAAGGTGCAGGGGCTGAAAAAGAGGGCAAATGAGAGTTGTGGTGAGGGAGTATCAGCAGACTTAAGGGAAATTAAGAAAATATTATGGACAGAGGTTATTAGCATGAGGAAAAATGTGAGTACAACTGAAAGCATTGTTGAAGGGGACAAATTGGAATGTGGTAACAGTTGAGATGAAAGGAGATGGAGTGAGTATTTTGAGGGATTATTGAATGTGTTTGATGATAGGATGGCAGATGTAGGGTATTTTGGGTTAGGGAGGTATGTGAAATGAGAGAGTCATGGCAAATGGTGTGGTGAAGAGAAAAGTGGTGGTGAAAGCCTTGTGTAAGATGAAATGTGGCAATGTGGCTGGAGTGGATGTAATTGCAATTAATTTCTTTATGAAAGGGATGACTATGTTGTTGATTGGTTAGTAAGAATTTTTAGTGGATGTATGGATCATGTTAGGTTACCTGAGGATTAGTTGAATACATGTATAATGCCTCTGGATAAAGAAAGGCATGGGGGACAAAGGTGAGTGTTCATATTAAAAAGGTATTAAGTTTGTTAAGAGTACCTGGTAAGTTATATGGGAGATTATTGGTTGAGAGGATGGTGGCATGCACAGAGCATCAGACTGGGGGGAAATGTGTGGTTTATTAGTGGTAGAGGATGTGTGGATCAGGTCTTTCCAGTGAGGAATGTTTGTGAAAAATACTTAAAGAAATAGAAGAATTTGTGCATAGCATTTATGGATCTGGAGAGAGCATAAGATGCTCACAGTATGGTCATAAATGGGGAAGCACATCCCATGGAGTTAAAATTAGGAAACTGATTTTTGCACACTACATATGTAAGGTCATAGGTTATGCCGTATGAGTTGAAATCTCCCTTCCTATTTGTTCAGGTAGTTCATAAGATATGCACACATGCATATGCTCACATACACAGAAATGAACATAGTATGACCATTTTGGATGGTTGTTGATATTGTAAAAGCCTTTAGATTATTGGTGATAACCTTAATTACAAAAACTTGATAAGTTTTTAGATGTACTAACTGTTCAAAGGTTGGTTTTGTAATCTTGCTAAAAACTTCGGAGTAAGGAAGCTTACAGGCAGTCTAACAGTGACTTTAGGATTTTTTTCTCTGTTGATAACACAGTAAAGGCACATTCTTGAAGAGGCTGTATGTTCCTCCTTAATGCATATTATTTTGAAATCTTGGGTACATATACTGTACACATCACTAAATAGCATTGTTGTTTAGATATCTTTGATGGGGACTCTTAGAATATTGTAGGGCTTTAGAGTATGGAATGAAGATCTTGTCCCCTATGAAAATGATGTATAGAGAGTAATTAGTTTTAAGGAATTTTTATGATGTGGTGGATATATAAAGGGATGGAAAAAATGTCAGTGATTTAGATTTGAGGTGGTTTTGGGACACTATGCATATACAGGTACAATATTGTAAGGATTTGCCTCATTACCTAACACAAGGAGTTAGGTTATAGTTGTTTTAACTTTTGTATATAAGAATTCAATAACTTTTTCACCCTCAGGTTCCTCAGCAGTTTCAATCGAGCTAACCTTAAGTATGAAGTCTTACCTAAGAAAGGAAAAAAGATAGGTAATGAAATAGCTGCCTTAATAAAAGCCAAGTATTCCAACCAGTCGGGTATTGTGTATTGCCTCTCTCGAAAAGAGTGTGATGCAACCGCTAATGACCTCGCAAAAGCAGGTATCAAGGTGTGTTTTGAATTATTCCTTTTGCCCAATGATTAATATCCTTGACATATTTTTGCTATTCAGTGCAAATTTTACGATAATGGGTTGCACTATGGTTGTTTGTGTATATGAACTACCTGTTGCAGGCTGTGAGTTACCATGCAGGAATAAGTGACTCCCAAAGAGTTTCTGTTCAGTCACAGTGGATCAATGATAAATTTAAGGTTAGTTGACAATATTTCTTATTTCATTTATAATGTCACTATATTGTATTTATGAAACCATTCAGCATTTTCTCTATGGCCAACAACCTTCTATCATTTATTGGGGGGAAAGAATACTTCCCACATATTCCCTACTTGTCGTTGAAAGTGAGTAAGAGGAGTAGGAACAGGGGCCTGGAAACCTTCCATTTCTCATATTTCATTTCTAGAAGTTGGAGCAGAGGAAGAAGCCATGTGATGAGTGCTCATCGTCCTTGAAGGCTCTGGGTTGGGTATCTGATTACATGTGAATGTAACAAAGATGAGAAGGTAGAGGAACCTTAATGTTTCATCTCTGAGTGAAACGAAACTCGGGTAAAGTGAGGAGTAGTGTGAGGGCAAGAGCCAAGGAAGGGATTACTCTTTTGTTGAAAGCGTAGTTGTAGGAATAGAATGTAAGGAAGGGAGCCCCAGAATGATGTGGGTAAAGATGAAAGTGGATAATGACTGATGGGACTAGAAGTTCACATACATCTGGCCTTGAGAGGACTGAGGAAGAGAGGCGGGTGTTTTGAGAGGAGCTGAATGTGTGTGTGTCAACAGTTTTGATCAGGTATTGGCGATGGGTGATTGGTATGCAAGAATGGGGGGCTGTAGTAGTTGAAGGTATAATTATGGGGTATGGGGTTTTCAGTGATGTGGATGGAGATGGTGAACAGCTTGTGGAGTTATGTACTGAAAAAGGATTTGTGATTGGGAATGCTTGGTTTAAAAAGTGGGACATGTAAATGTGGGTGAGTAGGAAAGATGGAAAGTGGTCATTGCTGGATTACATACCAATTGATATAAGCATGCAAAAGAGAGACTCTTGGCTGTGAATATTCTAAGAGGAGGAGTTGTGGGGATATTTAGAGGCAATGGTGAAGATTTGTAGAAGCTTTAGGAAAAGAGGAAATGATAGAAATGGGTGAGAAGACAGTGGTCAAGGTAAGTGAGCTTAGAAAAGTGGCTTGTTTCAAAAAATACCAAGAGAGACTGAATGTAGAATGGCAAAAGGTAAGAGTAAATGAAGCTTGGGGAGTTGGTTGTTGGGCAATGTAAATGCCTCTGTTTTTATATTTTTTGTTTAAGCTTTAGCTTAATGTGTTCCAATAGCAGATCCCTGTGTATTTCAAAAAGTATATCTTTGATGAGGTTGCAATAAAGGAATAGAATGTCTAAGAAGAATAAGGCATGGGTTAGTAGATATTCCTCCATGGAGATTAAAAGTATTGAAGCTCAGAAAAAATGAAATATGTAGACATAAGAGAGACAGAGATGTATTTGGATTTGGATGGATTGACACCTTCATACTAACAGGTTTAAGGATAGGTTTTTTTGAACATTCTTCCCATACCAGTATGTTTTAAGAATTTTGGCATCTGACTTTACCCTTTCACATTGCACTTAATTTTCAAGCTGGCTCCCAGAGAGAGAGTTATCCACCAAAAACTAAAAGCACCTAAATGTCATTTTGTTGTATTTCAGTAATGAAAAAAAAAAACATTATCTACATCTGGCATTTTCTGAAAATCCAAAGAAAAATGTGGAAAATGGTGATAAGAATAAAAAAAAGATTAAGAAAGAATCAGTTAGCCACCAAAAAAATTATAAGAATATGAATGACCTTTTGTGTTGCTTTTTCAACATTAAAAAAATTGTGTTTTCTGTATCTGGCATTAATATTTCCTAAAAACCATATGAGACAGGAAGAAATAATGACTGAAAAGAAAATGAAAGCTTAAGATGAAAATTGTTCTGAAGCAGGGAGTGCTCATCCTCCTCGAAGGCTCAGGCTGAGTTTTTTAAATGTGTGTGGATTTAACCAAGAAATAAAGAAAGCTGGATGTTCTGGCTCTGAGTGAAACAAAGCTCATGTATAAAGGGGAAGAATGGTATAGAAATGTCTTAAGAGTAAATTCAGGGGTTGGTGAAAGGACAAAAGCTAAGGAATGAGTAGTACTACTCCTGAAGCAGTTGTGGGAGTGTGAAAGAGTGTAAGGAACTGAATTCAAGACTGATTTAGGTAAAAATGAAAGAGGATGGCAAGAGATGGGTGATTATTAGTGTGTATTCACCTGGCCATGAGAAGAAAGTTCTTGAGAAGTAAGTATTGTGGGAGCAGCTGAGTGAGTGTGTCATCTTTATTGTAAGAGACAGGATATTAGTGATGGGTGATTTGAATGCAAAGTCATGTAACAGTTGAGGGTATAAATGGGGGGCAAGATGGAGATAGACGGAATGAGTGAAAAAGATTTTGAGCAATCAAGGCCTGAACATGCAGGAGGGTTAAAGGCATGCATGGGAAAGTGAATGGGAATGATGTGGTATACTCTGGTTAACATTCTGTCATTGGACTGACCTAGGGCATGTAAACCATAGAAAAGTCTAGGGCCTGGATGTAGATAGGGAGCTGTGGTTTTGATGCACTACACATGACAGCTAGAAAAGGGATATGAGGGAATGTGGCCTTTCTTCTTCTGTTCCTGGCACTTCCTTGCTAATGTGGGAAACAGCGATCAAGTCTGAAAGAAAGACAGATAATCTTTATTTAGATGTTACAAGTGTCACAGAAGTTCAACTCGCCAGTAAAGCAGTGAAAGCAGCTCCATACATGGATAGTTAAAGGCTGTATTTACAATGTGACATCGATTGCTTTTACTTACAGAAAGTTTAAAAAGCATATTAACAACATATTGCCTATTTTTGCAGGTTGTGTGTGCAACAATAGCCTTTGGCATGGGAATTGATAAACCAGATGTACGTTTTGTGATACATTACTCATTACCCAAAAGCATTGAAGGTTACTACCAAGAGTCGGGGAGAGCTGGTCGGGATGGTGAAGTTGCTGATTGTGTTCTGTACTACAGTTATCAGGATATGCATCGTATCAGGAAAATGATTGACAGTGAGTTCCTAAATGATGTTAAGTTAATTTTGGATTGGTTTTAATGTTTCCAGCAATGTAAACCTCAGCTGCAATGGTTAACATCATTTATTACCAATGACACTTGCATCAGTGTTTAAGGTCCCAGACAAGTCAGCTAGTTTATAGACATTTCAGCTGCTGATCTTCCCCTCTTTAGGATAGGTTAACTCTTAATTAAGTTTTCTTTCCAACCCTCAAAATTATTTTTAGTATTTGTTATTTCTGTTATTATTATTTTTTTTTTTTTTCTCCCCCCCCCAATACATATTTGCTATTTCCCGTGATAGCGAGGTAGCGTTAAGAACAGAGGACTGAGCCTTAGAGGGAAGATCCTCACTTGGCCTCCTTCTCTGTTCCTTCTTTTGGAAAAGTAAAAACAGGAGGGGAGGATCGCTGTTTCCTGCGTTAGCGAGGTAGCATCTGGAAACAGACGAAGAAAGATCCATTTACTCACATACACACATGTATACATACATGCACAATACATACATATACATACCAACCATTATTATTATTATTACTATTTTGATTTTGTTGTTATTATTATTATTATTATTATTATTATTATTATTATTATTATTATCTTTGCTTGCTGATTCCCTTGTTAGCGAGATAGCACCAGGAAACAGACGAAGAAAGGCCCATCCACTCTTATACTCACATATATACATACATCTACATATACATATAAATACACATACATATATGTATATATACACATGTACATATTAATACTTGTTCTCTTTCATCCACTCCTGGCACCATCTTACCCCACAGGAAACAGCATTGCCACCTCCTGCATCAGCGAGGTAGTGCCAGGAAACAGATTAAAAAAAGGCAACACCGTCTTGCACTCATTCTGTAGCTGTCATGTGTAATGCACTGAAACCACAGCACTGAAGCCACATCCAAGCCCCACAGGCCTTTCCTTGGTTTGTCCCTGACATTTCACATGTGTTGGTTCAGTCCATTTGACAGCACGTCGACCCCAGTGTACAACATAGTTCCAGTTCCCTCTATTCTGTACATGTCTTTCACCCTCCTGCATGTTCTGGCCCTGATCGCTCAAAATCTTTTTCACTCCATCCTTCCAACTCCAATCTGACCACCCACTTTTCCTTGTTCCCTCCACCTCAACACATATATCCTCTTTGTCAACCTTTCCTCACTCATTCTCTCCATATATCCAGACCATTTCAACACACCCTCTTCTGCTGTCTCAACCACACTTTATTACCGCACATCTCTCTTACCCTTTCATTACAAACTCAATCAAACCACCTCACACACATACTGTCCTCAGACATTTCATTTCCAACACGTCCACCCTCCTTCACTCAACCCCGTCTATAGCCTGTGCCTCACAACCATATAATATTGTTGGAACTACTATTACTTCAAGCATACCCATTTTTGCTCTTTAACGTTCTCTCTTTCCACACATTCTTCATCGCTCCAAAACCTTCTGCCCTTCTCCCACCCTATTACTCACTTCTGCTTCCATGGTTCCATTCACTGCCAAGTCCACTCCCAGATATCTAAAACACTTCACTCCCTCCAATTTTTCTCCATTTAAACTTAACATCCCAACTAACCTGTCCCTGAAACCTGCTGAATCTAACAACCTTGCTCTTATTCACATTTACTCTCAACTTCCTCCTTTCACACACTTTTCCAAATTCAGTCACCAACTTCTGCAGTTTCTCACTCAAATCAGCCATCAGTGCTGTATCATCTGTGAACAACAATTGACTCACTTCCCAGGCCCTTTCATCCCCAACAGACTGCTTACTCGCCCCTGTCTCCAAAACTCTTGCATTTACCTCCCAAACCACCCCATCCATAAGCAAATTAAGGAACCATGGAGACATCACACACCTCTGCCACAGACCGACCTTCACTGGGAACCAATCACTCTCCACTCTTCCTACTCGTACACATGCCTTACACCATTGATAAAAACTTCTTACTGCTTTTAGCAGCTTACCTCCCACACCATATATTCTTAAGACCTTCCACATAGCATCTCTATCAACTCTCTCATATGCCTTCTCCAGATCCATAAATACTACATACAAATCCATCTGTTTTTCTAAGTATTTCTCACATATGTTCTTCAGAGTAAACATGTGATCCACACATCCTCTACCACTTCTAAAACCACACTACTCCTCCCCAGTCTGATGCTCTGTACATGCCTTCACCCTATCAATCAGTACCCTCCCATACAACTTTCCAGGAATACTCAACAAACTTATACCTCTGTAGTTTGAACACACTCCTTTATTCCCTTTTCATTTGTACACTGGCACTATACATGCATTCTGCCAATCAACAACATAGTCACACCTTTTCTTAATAAATTCAACTGCAATACCATCCAATCCCACCGCTTTGCTGGATTTCATCTTCCACAAGGCTTTCTTCTCTCTTTACCAAACCACTTTCCCTGACTCTCTCACTTTGCACACCACCCCAACCAAAACACCCTACATCTGCCACTCTATCATTAAACACATTCAACAAGCCTTCAAAATACTCACTACATCTCCTCACTTCATCACTACCTGTTAACGCTTCCCCCTTTGCTCCCTTCACTGATGTTCCCGTTTGTTCTCTTGTCATATGACCATTATTTACCTCCTTCCAAAACCTCTTTTTTTCTCTCTCTCTCTCTCTCTCTCTCCCCCTAAAGTTTAATGATGCTCTCTCACCTCAACTCTCATTCGCTCTCTTTTTCAACCCTTGCACCTTCCTCTTGACTTCCAGCTGCTTTTTCTTATACATCTCCCAGTCATTTGCACTCCTTCACTAACAACTTTAACTCATCATCCCACTTTTTACCACCCTTTCTGATCTGCTTACCTCCCACCTTTCTCATGCCACATGCATCTCTTGCAAATGCCATCACTGCATCCCTGAAGACATCCCATTCCTCACTCACTCCCTCTCATGTCATTTGCTCTCACCTTTTGCCATTCTACACTCAATCTCTTGTGGTCTTTCTTCACACAAGTCTCCTTTCCAAGCTCGTTTACTCTCACCACTCTCTTTTCCCGGACATTCTCTTCTTTTTTGAAAACCTCTACAAATCTTCACTTCCACAAGATAATGATCAGATATCCCACCAGATGCCCCTCTTAGCACATTCACATCCAAAAGTCTTTCTTTAACACACTTATCAATTAATACGTAATCTAATAATGCCCTTTGATCATCTCTCCTACTCAAATACGTTTACTTGTGTATATATCTTTTTTTAAACTAGGTATTCCCAATCACCAGTCTTTTTGCAGCACACAAATCCACAAGCTCTTCACCATATCCATTTACAACACTGAATACCCCATGTGCACCAATTATACCCTCAACTGCCACATCACTCACCTTCGCATTCAAATCACCCATCAGTTATACCTGGTCTCATGCACCAAAACTGTTGACACACTTACTCAGCTGCTCCCAAAACATTTGCCTCTCAAGATCTTTATTCTTATGGTCAGGTGCATAAGCAATTTCTCGCCATCCACTTTCAGTTTTACCCACATCAATCTAGCATTTACTTCCTTACACTCTATTGCACACTCCCACAACCCATGCTTCAGGAGTAGTGTTACTCCTTCCTGAGCCTTCGAGGAAGGTGAGCACTCCCTGCTTGGCTCCTTATGTTTTCTTCTTTTAGAAATTGAATTACAAGAAGGGGAGAGTTTCCAGCCCCCTGCTCTCTCCTCCTTTAGTCGCCCTCTGCAACACTTGAGGAATACGTGGGAAGTATTCTTTCCCCCCGATATTCCTTTTTATAGTCTTTATTATCTTTATCTATGTGTCTAGGTAGGAAATTAAGATAATACACACATGTATAAACATTGTCTGTCCATCCATTTGTCACTGCTGAATGTTATTAAGAACTAACCCCATATTGTATTCCTTTCGTAATTAAAACATGCATCAGTTGTTGAGAGCATTGTGTTTTCTTCTTCTTCTTCTTCTTCTTCTTCTTCTTCTTCTTCTTCTTCTGCTTATTCTTCTCATTCTTATTCTTATTTTTCTTATTCTTTTTCTTCCTCTTCTTCTTCTTATTCTTCTTCTAATTATTATTATTATTATTATTATTATTATTATTATTATTATTATTATTCTTATTCTTATTTTTCTTCTTCTTCTTCTTCTTATTATTATTATTATTATTGTTATTATTACTATTATTCTTATTCTTATTCTTCTAATTCTTCTTCTTATTCTTATTCTCATTCTTCTTTTTATTATTCTTCTTTTTCTTCTTTTCTTTTCTCTTCTTATTCTTCTTCTTATTCTTCCTATTCTTATTCTTTTTCTTATTCCTCTTCTTCTTATTATTATTCTTATTCTTAATTTCTTATTCCTCTTATTATTATTATTCTTATTCTTATTCTTATTCTTAATCTTATTCTTTTTATTCTCATTATTATTCTTATTCTTCTTATTCTACTTCTTATTATTTTTCTTCTTCTTTTTCTTCTTCTTCTTCTTCTTCTTCTTCTTCTTCTTCTTCT